>JAGFMF010011568.1:20344259-20387861 GCA_019455555.1 Galemys pyrenaicus
CCGCTCTGTCTGTGGTGAATCCTCTCACCCCCCACACCTCTGGCCTGTACCCCAGTGCTTGTATGCATAAATAAATAAATCTTTAAAAAAAAAATAATTTGCAGCTACAGAGCAGTCTGTGTTAGTTTTTTCATAAATTCTTTGACAGTTCTCCCCTCAAAATCCCCCTCTGCTAGACTGTGGGACAGATTAAGACTTGTTTTTATTTTTTAAGTAAACTTCAAATATGACAAATTTAATGGTCTATTTTTTTTTCTTTTTCAAGGATAATAAGTACCATTTCCCCCATTACTCTCTGTGTCCCCTTATCCCTTTCTCTCCCCTGCTTCCCTCTTAACTTCAGCGCCTCTCAGAATATTTGAAAAGTCTACTAGTTTTGAAAGTATTTTACATTGTCAGATTGTTATGCAAATGTCCAATATTTTTATTGTTTTGACTTACTTTGTTGCATGTGTCAATATGTCATTCCTTTTTATCTATTCATCAGTTGACAAACATTTGGTAGTTTCAATCTTTGGCTCCTGTTAATAGTGTTGCTGCGAACATTCAAGTAGAAGTATTTGGTTGAGTAACTGTCTTGATTCTTTTGGGTAGACATATAAAAGAAGAATTGCTGGGTTGTGTGGTAAGTCTATGCTTGACATTTTAGGGAGTAACCTGTTTTCAACAGCAGCGGAACCATTATATTCCCATAAGCAGTGAGTGTCTGGGGCTCCAATTCCTTAATATCCTCAGCAATACTTGTTATTTTCTGGATTTTGTTATTTATTTACATTTCTATTGTTTTAATCATAGCATACAGAATGAGTATAAAGTGTTATCTCATTGTGGTTTTGATTTACATTCCTCTAATGACCGATGATTCTGAGCATCATCTCATGTGCTTATTAGTCATTCATATATCTTTGGAGAAGTATCTACTCAAATTCTAAACCTACTTTTCAATTAGTTGGTGGTCTTTTCTTGTTGAATTGTCAGAGTTCTTTATATGTTTTGGATACCGGACCCTTATCAGATACATTTTTGTAGATATTTCTCTCCTATACGTCATTTTTAATCCTTTAAAATCTCCTATACGTCATTTTAATCCAGACTGATAATGTTCAATTACCTCTTTTTTCTTCTGTTACTCATGCTTTTGTGTCGTATCTGAGAATTCATTGCCAACTGCATCATGAAGATTAACCCCACATTTTCTTCTGATAGCCTTACTATTTTAGCTCTTGTATTTAGGTTGGTGGTCTTATATTAGACTTATATATATATATCTTATATATATATGATGTACTTATATATGGTAAGAAGTACGTGTTCAACCTCATTCTTTTACAAAAAGTTAGCCAGTTGCCACAGCACTATCATTTGAAGAAATTGGGATTCCCTCCCCCACCAATGAATAGTATACTGAGCTAGAAAATGGGGACAAGTACATACATAAAAATGTCACGATGCTTTATTTTTAAAATTTAGTAGCCTTTTCCTCATTAAGCACTCCCTGCCCCACCCCTACCCAGTTGCTATAGTTTATGTTAGATTCCAATGTTTTGAAAAAGTTGACTTCAGATTTTTCCAACTTAATGGTTGCTTCTAAGAAGACATTGATTCTTAGAACTGGCTACTCCAACACTTTCCATAGTAAACAAATTCTTTTAACAACCAGAATATGATGAAGTTAGAGAGTATAATTTCTGAGGTTATGTTAAAATTGTGACTTTCCTTCTTTTTCTGTCTTTTGGATACTTCATTCTGTGAGATGTCAGTTCCCACATTGTGAAAACTCTTAAGCAGACCTACGCTGAGTACCACATGGCAAGGAATTTAGCTTGCCAACTATACAGTGACCTATTCTGGAACTCAAGTCTTCATATCACTTATTAAACTAAAACCTCATGAGAGACCTTGAGCCAATCATCCAATTAAGTCATACCTGAAATACTACTTATAAATACCCTGAGATAATAAATGTATATTGTTTTAAGCTGCTAAGTTTCAGGGTCCATGATTATTTATAGCTGAGATCCAAAAAGATGAGAAAAATTAAGTTATTCAATGATTTCATGAGAAGAAGAATGTTTCAAGCAGAGGTAACAGCAAATGCAAAGGCCCTGAGCAAGGTAAGGTCTTTGGCATGTCAAAAAAAAAAAAAAAAGAAAGAAAATTAACATGCTGAACCTCAGTAATGGAGAGAGAAAAAGTAATAAAGAAATCAGCAAGTAGCAGAAAGTAACCAAAGTTAGCTGCAACAGGTCTTAAAAACTAGTAAAAACTGGTAAGTTCTGCTATAGTCAATCACTTCATAGCCATCAAAAATGGAACCTAGACTATATTTGGATACAAGAAAGCAAGAGCAAAGCAAAAATAATCACCTATCCATTGATAACTAATTAAAGACAGTTCACTAGCCCAGCATCCATAAGAAACTTGCATAAGGTGAAGGAAAGGCAAATGGGTACCACCATAGAGGGGCAAAGACTAGACTTTTGAGAATTTAATCTCATCAGTAACTGTGTAACTATGACAAGCTAGTGTTGTTTACTTTCAGTAGAACTAATACACACTTGAAAGAAAAGTGAACATAAAGTACTGTACTAATTGAGGAACATGGAAGCTTAAAAGTGAAAAAAGCAGATGGCCAACAGGCATGCTCAACTTCTCTTGTCATCAGAGAAATGCAAATCAAAACCACTATGAGATACCACCTCACACCAGTGAGAATGGCACATATCAAAAAAAGTAGCAACAACAAATGTTGGCAAGTATGTGGAGAAAAGGGAACTCTCTTACACTGCTGGTGGGAATACAAACTGGTCCAACCATTATGGAAAGCTGTATGGCGGTTCCTCAATCTACTAAGAATGGAACTTCCATAGGATCCAGCAATCCCACTCCTAGAGATATACCCAAAAGACACAAAAACACTGATTCAAAAGAATACCTGCACCCCTACGTTTATAGCAGCACTCTTTACAATAGGTAAGACCTGGAAACAACCTACACGCCCAAAACAGATGATCGGATCGGGAAGTTGTGGTACATATACACGATGGAATACTATTCAGCAATCAAAAAAGAAAAACTAGACGCATTCATAGGAACAAGGATGGAGCTGGAAGGGATGATGCTCAGCAAAATAAGTCAGAAGGCAAAAGAAAAATACCAGATGATTCCTCCCCTAGGAGGAATATAAGGGAACCGAATAAGGATCAAGGAAAGGAATAATAATAATAATAATAACAATAACCAAAACTGAAAAGACAAGGACCATTTGGGGACACTCGGTGGGGAGGGGGTAGGGGGAGGGTTGAGGGCAGACGGGAGCCCAGGGGACTGAGGTGAGGGTGCACTGGTGATATGGTGATGGGGAATATGTGGGAATTACAACTGATGTCAAATATATACAAATAAAGGAAAAAATTTTAAAAATAAAATAAAAGTGAAAAAACCCTAGTTTTATTTAGGCTCTTTACCAGTTTTACAAGTTTTGATAAATTACTTCTTTATTAACCCAATTTCACTCATAGAATAGTAATAGATACATGAGTGATTTTGCTCTTTAATAGATCAAAATGAATAATAAGTGACAAAAGTTTCTTTGAAACTACAAAAAGACAAAAATTAAAATGTACAAGTGTTAATTTGGAGAGAAATAAAAAAAATGCTTGCTATATCATCACATAGGGAGCCCAGAGTGGGAATCATAAAACTCTTTGAGAGCAAGAACCAGTCTTTAATATCATCCCTTAACACATATTTATCTTTGTAGAACGAATATACCATCATAAACTTATGAAAAAACACTTTTAAAAGGATGCTTTTTAAAACTCTGAAAGGTAAGTTCGTTGGTGAAAAAGTTCACATGATGAATATGAGCTTAATGACCTCTGCCTCATCAGGCAGTCCAGTCACTGCCAAATGAAAAACTGAAATGTCTGAATATCAAATTAATGATTTGATAAAAAAATTAAATTAAATCAATTCTCCAAAGATGTGCACTTGCCCTTGTCATCAAGACACATAAGCTATCATAAGACACAAGGTTCAATAATTGGTACAAAGGTTAAAAGAACTGCAAAAGAAATTCCAATTGGATAACCAATCTTTAAAATTAAAACTGAATTCAAATTTATAAAATAATAATACATAAAAACTATAGATAAAAAAATAAACTTCTATGGTAAAATAAAGATGTTGTCATTAAATATATTTTCAACTAGTAAAAGAATAAAATAATACCCATGTTTTCAGACTTTATAGTAATCTGAGGTCATTTACGACTAACAGGGGTACTGATTTTTTTTTTAACTTTAACCAGGAAAAAGAATACTACAACTTGAAACGAGGAAAAAATATTAGCAAAGGATATAAGCATTAGACATTATAAAATGTGATATACAGACATATTTACATTATTTTGTTATTATAATACACTGACTCATTAATAGAGAATAAAGTAACTGGAATAAACTGGCTTATTATGCTTGGTCTTTACATGTTCCTTCTGCTTTCTTCAGTTGTAGGTGACACTCTATCTACAGCACAGATTACAATTAAAATAAAGTTCTAGAAGACTGAACACAAAATGACCACATTCAAAACAACATGTATCCAACAAACACAAAGTTAATGTCAAACAGATACTGTATAAGCTACCTTATTATCCTTACATTCCACTGATCACTTAATTTTTAAGACATCAAGAAAAAATAACAAACGGGTTATGTAAATAAAATATATTTTGAGGTTTAATGAACAAATGATACCTTGCCTGAATAAAAAACAATGTTATTAATATATGTCAAAATATAGAAAAATAACTCAGTAGGAAAAAAATAAACTTTTATGGGTAATTACGAACCGAATTTTCTTCTTCCTCTTCCAGTTCTCGCTGTTGTTCCTCATGTCTTTTAGCTTTGATCTCCATAGCTTCTGTAATCAAGTCTCTTAAAATCGATACAGGTTTTGCATTCTTGATAAAGGGATGCTACAAAAGTAAAATCCAATGACATAAATTAAAAATATTCCTCTGAATTCTATCTTACAAATATGAAAATAATACACAAATGCTAACTAACATCATGACTGCTCTTTCAACTAGAAATGAATGCATTTAGTGCATTCATTAAATACAGAGGTTGGGCCTCCCTGGTGGCACAAGGGGTTAAGTCAAAGCACCAGGAAGCTGTGTGCAGTCACTGCAGCACAAGTTCGATACCAGCCAGGGAGCTGACCTACATGGCACGGCAGACCTCTCCTGTCTCATCTCCTGCTCCCCTCAGCAGTGTATTTCAGTGGATCAGCCTATTTTGCTCCCTACTCTTCTCACTCCCACACCTCTGGCCAGTACCCCAGTTCTTGTATGCATAAGTAAATCAATTTTTTAAAAAATGCACAGGTCAAGAAAATAGAACATTTCAGCTGCTTTAGAAATATATTTTATTTTTACATCTATTAGTTTTTTTGTTAAAAAAATCATTAAAGCACATGCACAAAAATGCAATCCTGTAATTAAACTATATTATTATTAAATATATAATTGTCTGAAGAAAGTATAGATTAGTTTAAAAAAGGACAAAATTTGATAAAGATCAAACTGATGATTTTATGACATACAGAAATAAAATCATTCTGGTATTAATTATAGAATTGAATTGATCTTAACAAACTGACAGATTCAATGAATGGCAACTATTTTGTTACTTCTTTTACATATATTCTATTTTATCATGTTTTGAATAATCCAATCTTTTCCAATGGAAGGAAAAAATGGTAATAAAAGTACTTTTCAGAAGTAAATATTATCTCATGTCTATACCATATATCAATCAACTTTTTGGGTTTTTTTTTTTAATGCCACATTCACCTTTATTAAAGTTTCTGAGTTAGCTAAAACTCTAAAAAAACAGAACAGTAGTGACTAGAGTACACCAGGGTTTTTTGTTGGCTTTTTTCTTTGAGGTGGGGGAGCATGAGAAAGTAAAGGGAGAGACTAAGTATAATTTGAGGCAGCAATACAGTTTCAAAATATAATTCTTATAATTGTTAGTATCAGGTAAAAACTGTTATTTTAATAAAGCAAATAGGACACAAACACATTCTTAAGGACAAAAGATTTCCATGCACAAGAAGAAATTTGGAAGAGATTTTAAAATGATGAACATAACATTTGGGAATACTGTAAGAATTTTAAAATTACAGAAATGCTAGGATCAATGACAAAGAACCAATAAATTCTTTTTAAAACAGTTACCAACTAACCACCATAACATGAAGTCTTTTATAGCTGTGCTGGTGACTCTAGTTAACCACCAAAATAGAGTTCTAACTGATCTACAACTGCCCAGATGTCCGCGGCATTTCTCAGCTTCCCTTCAGCTGGTTGTGACTGCACTGAAAGCAATGCAAGCTGGGTGCTAGTGCTGGGTTCCACTTCCTGATCTGGGCCTTGACAATGAGTGAGCACCCTCCGACGATATTTTTCTCTTCCTGCTAAGCAATAAGATAGAAAAAGATCGTGACCTACGGATAACAGAACAAGAAAAAAGGAACCTGGGCCTCCCAGGTGGTACAAGGGGTTAAGCGTCACACTGTGGGGCTTCCATAGACACTGTAACACTAGTTTGATCCCCTGCCAGGGAGGTGACCCACCTGGTGCAGCAGACCTCTCCTGCTTTGATCGCTGCTTCACTCAGCAGTGTATTTCAGTCGATATGCCTGTTCTACTCCCCACTGGGTCTCTGGTGAATCCTCTCATCCCCTGTGCCTCTGGCCTACACCCCAGCTCTTGTATGCATAAATAAAAGAGCTATAAAAGTAAAATAGGTGAGGTAACCTCAGTTGTCTCATACAGAAGAATAAGATTGTCTTACTAAGGAGGAAAAATATGAAGAGGGCAAAAAAGAAATACACAAAGATAGGAATATATGTAACAACATAGCAGGAATATCTGTCTAGCCAAAACAGAAACACTACTTGGAAAAACGGTATTCTCTGAGTTTAGATACAGGCAATGAGGATAAATATTTAGGATGAGATGCCTGAATTTTGTCTGAGAGACACTTTAATTAAACAATAGAGCAACATAGGAAAAGAAAGTCTTTGTAGCAAAACCTTGCAACAGAGTTTAGAAATGAAATAGAAATAGGGAGAAAGTGTGAATTATTAAGAACCTAGGTTTAAAAACTAGCTGCCACATATAGATAATAGTAAATGAAATAAAATATTTCATAAGATTTACTGACTGATTACAGGGAGAAGATCAACTCTGAAAAAGCTGGGAATCAGTAGAAATCTTTATCTTTTAAAAGGTGTGGAACTCTCAAACTGTATACTTTATTTTCTTGGGGAAATTAATGAGCCAATCCTCCAAGCCATATTTTATTTCTTTGATATTTAAGAAATGCCCAAGTACCTACATGGTTCGTAGTGTCTACTGATGTTCTTACTTTCATGCAGTTCATTGTGAAATGACCACACAGTGACATGCTACCGTTAGTTTTTACAGTTTAACATTCTTAATCAGATAATGTTGGTATGTCTGATTTCACTTGTACTCCTGCTCTCATTACCTAAGGCCTTTCTGAAGTTATAGATGATAAAATTAAAAATGTAGAGCAAGACAAAAAGAACAGAATAAAAACAAACACCAGAGAAAATAAGCTGGCAAAAATTAAATAGGGCAATTATGATTAAAATGTTATTAACATACAATTACATGTCAATATAAATGACTCTTGTTTTTCCTTTTATTAAATAGTATTTTACTCAGGTACTAAAATCAACCACATGCTTTCTACATGAGATATACTTCAAAGAAATCTAACTCATATATCTAGAAGAGGCATAATTAAAAGAAGTTGGATTAAATGTCAAAGATGAGCAATGAAACACTACTCAAATATAAAACAATACCAAGAATATGATCAAAACCAAAAGTAAAGGCAACAAAAGCAATATGAAAGTAGTAGGACTACATGAAAGCTAAACCTTTCTGCACAGAGGAGACGATCAGCAAGATGAAAAGGCATCCTACCAAACTGCAAAAAATATTTGTAAATCATATATGTGAGAAAGTTAACAGTCACAATACATAAGTTAACTCATGCAACTCAATAGCAGCAACAACCAAAAAACCCCTCAAACAATTTCATGGAAAAAATGGGCAAAGGATAGGAATAGACATACCCCCTCACCCTCAAAAAAAACATATAGATGGCCAGCAGGTACAAAGGGAGCCCAAGATCACTGATCATGAGAGAAATACAAATCATGACTTCAATGAGACATCACCTCACACCTGTTGGGCTAGCCTTTATTAAAAAGAACAATGAGTGCTATCAAGGATGCTATGAAAGGAAACCCTTATGCACTAGTGGTAGGGATGTAAACTGGTACAGTCACTATGGAAAACTGTATGGTGGTTCCTCAAAAAATTAAAAATAGAACCATCATATCATCCAGTGATTCCACTTCTGAAGAACCTTGGAGCACTGCTGCTTAGAAAGAGCAAAAATAGGGTAAATACATAGATTTCTTTGATTCTCTTGAGTTGTCTCAACTTTTTAAAGGATAAAGCAATTATAAAACACTATTTGATAAGGATTTCAGTGTAGAAGAGAGCGTTTTTACGAAAATTATAATTTAATTGGGAGAGACGGAAAGAGAGATAAAGTTTCGATTCCTCACTTGAATTGGTAAAATGAAAAACCCACATGCCTAAATCACATGGTAACCCAGGACACTACTCTCCCAGCCAGCCCCTGGGGTCAATTCACATAACAGATGTCAGTAAACCTAAAATTTCATGGGAGACCATCATGGGGTAGGAGCCAACTATCAGATTCTAGCAGGTCTAAGGATCACTTTCAGATAAGGAACTCTAACTCAAACAATGTCCTCTAATATTTCTGAGATTTCAATTTTCTTATCTTTTAAAAACTACTAAAGAGCTCAACTCAGTAATTTCAGTGAATCTTTTTATTCTGATTCCTTTATACATACACAATTATCCATCTACTTGCTATATGTCCCACTTTTCCTATTTTTCCCCCTCTTCTTTCTTGTCTTCTTTGGAGATGAATAATTTAGATACTCAATACAATAATATTACCAATAGGTTCTCGACGTAGGGACTCAAAATTCCTTTGAAATGCCAACATTTCAAAATAAATATCTCAATATAAATTAAATAATGACTGTAACACAAAACTCAGAGTATTCAGGAGGGGAAAAGTATGTTTCCATCACACACCAGCTTATTAGCCATATAGTTATCTTTTTTGGAGGTCAGCTTCTTGTTTAACTTTCCAGAGGATCCATCACAAGCATGTGTCTATAAATATATGTGTGTGTGTTTGTATTTGCTATTCATGCCTCTTGATGGACTTTTAGACTGCTTACGATTTGTTTTTTTTTTTAAAGATTTATTTATTTATGCATACAAGCACTGGGGTACAGGCCAGAGACATGGGGGGGGGTGAGAGGATTCACCACAGAGAGCGGGGAGCAGAACAGGCAGATCAACTGAAGTACACTGCTGAGGGGAGCAGCGGGCACAGCAGGAGAGGTCTGCCGCGCCATGTGGGTCCCCACCCTGGCCGGCAACAGGGATCGAACTCATGCTGCAGTGGCTGCGGTTTGCTTCATAGTGCGTTGCTTAACCTACTGCGCCACCAGGGAGGCCCTGCTTACGATTTGTTAACAGGCATTTGTGTTGTTTCTAGTGCTTGGTCATTACAATGTTTTATGAATATTTTTAAACATGTTACATCATACATACATGGTTAAATTTTTCTATAGGGTACATTTCTAGAAATGTAATTGCTGTATCAAAGAATATATGGCATTTTATTTTAGACTGACTGTCAAACTGCCTTTTTAGAGAGGGAGTACTAAATTAATTTTTTACAACAATAAACCTTTAACATCTGCTTTATCCCTCAACAAAACTTTTTTTAAAATAGTACCTTGGAAAAATCATTTTTATAAGAACCACTTTTTGAATCCTTATATCACTTAACAAAAAATTATTTTCCAAATATCAAGTTGTGTTAATGCAAGACAAAAGTCTGTTGGAAAACTATAAATACTTGTTAAAGTGAAAAATTACTTCCACTTGCATTAAATTTCAAGGTAAATTTAAATTTAAAAAAACCACCTGATACTTTTAGCAGTGATACTGAATTCCTCATTTAGTCTTGTACCCAGTATTTACAACATGATCTTTACAAAGAATTCAGAGATCCTGTTTATATTTATATATTTACATATATCTTAGCAGAGTAAAAAGTCAAAGGGGCAATGCTGGGTCAAGGAATAATACATTAGGAAAATGACATGAAAAACAGTAAAAGGGAGACAAAACTTATTTTTGAAATGAGAGTCAATTGGATGTTTTCTTTTAAAACAACTTAAGGGCAAAACAGTTGACTAAAAAAAGTAGAAAAAAGGGAAAAGACTTAAGACAGCCTGGAAAACAAAACTTAAAATGAGACAAAGAGAACAGAGAAGAATGATATATGCATGTGTATTAGTGTGTGTGTGTGTGTGTGTGTGTGTGTGTCGTGGGGGTGCATGAATCCATATCTCTTGGGAGGGTCACATCTTCAGAAATCAGTTACTAAAACTCATGGCAATTCATTATTGTCAGAAAGTTAAAAGGTATAAAGAAAATATCCTTTCTTTACAGGCATAATCACTGACCTGTAGAAGTTGTGTTGCAGTAGCTCTTTGCTCAGGATTCTTCACTAGGCACTTCTTAACAAAATCTGTGAAATCATCAGACCAAAGTTCTGGCTTCCTGAATGTTGGTGGTGGATTTGTGGGAATCATAAAAATAGCCTAGTAAAAATAAAATATCAAAAAAAACACAGAATCACAATCAGCACACCAAATAAACAAATCTCTTTACCTATCTTTTTTTATCAGACACTAAATCTGAAAAACAAATTTAAGCTGTTCTAGGATTTCCAGTAAGATTGCAATTCAGGAAGCAAGTCCATCTGCTACTAATGTAATCACTTCCCATTAAATTTCCTCTATTTAAATTGTAGCTCATTGAGCACATCATTCTTTATCTATTATTTTAATGTTTCCAAAGAAGACAGCATTTCTAACCCTTTTTCAAAACTAGAGAGTTCTTTAGTTAACAGCTATTTCTCCAAATTGTGCTACTGCAAGGTAAATCTACATCCCATTTCAGTTTTTAATCAGTACTGCTGCTCAAAATAATTAGCAGCAATCTAATTTGCTTCTACAATGTAGACTATTTATGTGTAAACAAAATTACTGCTCTGATTTGAAATAATACTAAATAGAACAAAGACTTTTAATTACCATTAAATATACAAGTCAGGATTCCAAATTAAAATAAAGATTTTCAGTTAATAAATCACTTTATTACTGATTTAATTTAGTATACATAGCTTAACACTAACGGTAATACATTCAGGTAGTTCAAAAGTTTAAAACATGTCCCTCTTAGCTATCATCTCTTTTCACAAAGAGAATTAATCCCTAATGGTCTTAGGAAATCACTATACATATTAACTTCTCTCCTGGGCATCTAAAATAGTTCCTGATAAAATACCATCACTAAGATTTCATTTTTTTTGAAAACATATAGAAGATATAAAGACAATAATGAAGTTAAAACAAATGCATCAAGCATTCAATAAATACCAACCATTATCATTTTGTTTTCATATAATGTTATTTAAAAAAAGACAAGAGGCAAACACAGCAATAACAAATATCTTAAAAAGTGAAAAAAAAATCAACTATATTAACTAGTTTAATAGGTAAGTTTATGTAATTACAGCAACACAACAGATGAGGGGAAAATCACATTTTGATAATGTAAATCAAAATACATAAATGCAGCATACAAATATGGGTTTGTCACTGATATATTCAGTGGTGACAAACTTCTAAAAATCTCCTTTTCTAGAGTATAAAAGTCTGCCATTCCAGGAGAAGTTTGTTTTTCTGTTTTATCTTCATTTTCCTCCTGGCTTTGGTGGTCCTTTTTCTTCATGTGCAAAAATAATCTAATGCAAATGAATTTATGTCCCTGTGGCTTGATGCATAAAGGAAATAAATATTTTAATACTATCAACTACAGTTATACTTACAAACTAAGTTTTTTACCCTTGAAGAAACCATATAGCTATATTTAAAATGTCTACTCAGGCTATAGAACTGAAGCAGCAAGGGGGAGAGAAAGTGGAGAATAGTTAAGAACAAAGAGATAGGAAGTACAATGGTCTACAGTGGTGAGTTATTGGTGGATGCACTACTGTGCTAATAATACCTGATGGGGGTACATTACCTCAGTTAAAAATTAGTTTAAAAAAAGTAACATGTAAAAAATAAAACTTCCATTCGTATATGGAAAAAATATCAAAATTGTACACAAAATAATGAAGATGATATATCTTGGGAATGCAAATTTTAATGCATTCCTTGGATATGATAAAATTGTTCTACAGCACTGGCATTTAACTGTTCAAATGTCATTCACTTAATGTGACTCTTAATGTCATGCAAACTCCATAGTAAAATGCACATGACAGATCCTTTTCTCTACATTCTCATTAAAAAAAAGAAAAAGTGGAATCCAAAGTCTTGAGAAGTGGCTGAAAATCAAACTTTCAAACCTACAGAAATGCCTCTATTTAGAAGATTAGCAAAGTATTCAATAATTCTATGTTTCAGGAAGCAGGAAGATAAAGCAAAATGGCAACTAAATCGAAAGCAACAGCTAATAAAAGGATAGAGAGATGATATATGATGGTTCTGTGCTTAACTTATATCTTCCAAGTTCCTCCTCCAAACAGAGGAGAAAACATAAGCAGAAGTTTTAAATCTTTAAGATAAGATAATGACAGGAAAGGTCTTAAAACTTATTATTACAATCACAACTGTGACAATGGATAAAGCTAAAAATCTTTCAGTCAGGTAGAGTAGGGGAAAGACTATTCAGTGAACAAAGTATAATTTTTTTAAACAAATAGTGCTGGAAGAGCAGATAATCACATACAATAAAAATGAGTGTGGATCCTTACATTATACAACATGTAAAAACTAACTCAAATGGGTCAATAACTTAACCATACTAGATGAAACTATAAAATCTACTGAAGGAAAATGTAAGGAGAAAGCTTCAAGATAATGAATTTGGCAATATTTCTTGTCTATGACACCAAAAATCAAATGCAGGTCACTGGGACTCATTAAAAACTTATGTGCATGAAAGACACATCAAGAGAGTTGAAAAGACAATCCATGGAATGGGAGAAAATATTGCAAATCCCCTATCTTGATACGGGGTTCATATTCAGCAACAAAAAGCTAAATCACCTAATTTTAAAAAAGGGCAAAGGAATCCTATAACATAGAAATGACCAAGAAGCACAGGAAAAATACTCAACATCAGTAGTCCTAAATGAAAAACAAATCAAAACCAGGAGATACGACTCACATCCATTAGCATGACTATTACAAAACAAACACACCCAAACTATAACAAGTGTGGCATGTATGTAGAGCAATTATAAACCTCACATACTCTGGTGGGAAAGTAAAATGTGGAAAACAGTACAGTGATTCCTTTAAAAATACAACATAAAATTATCATATGCACTCTCAAGTCCACTCTGGATATACACACATATATACCAATGAAGTGAAAGCAGAAACTAGAACAGATATTTATACACCGTCTTCATTGCAAAATCATTCACAATAGCTAAAAATACCTCAAGTACCCACTGACAGATGAACTGATAAACAAAATGTGGTATGTATGTGTTTGAAAACACATGAGCACACACATGCGCGCACACATACACACACACAGAGGGATATTATTTAACCTTAAAAAGGTAAAACCTTTTGACATATGCTACAATACTGATGTATCCTGAAAACAGATGGCTAAAATAAGCCAACTGTAAAAGGAAAAATAATGTATGATTTTTCTAATGTGAAGTTTCTAGAGTAGTTAAAATTTAGAAGAGAGAGTTGAATTGCAGTTCCAGGCACTGTGAAGTAGGGAGTCAGTATTTGGTGAAACAGAGTTTCAGATGGGGAAGATTAAAGAGTACTATAGATGCATGGTGGTGATTGTTGCACAGCAATGGACGTAATTTCACAGAACTATATACACTTAAGAACTGTAAAAATGATTACTTTTATGTTGTATATATTTTTCCACAATAAAAAATATAAAGTAAAACAAAAAGTGAGAAATAATTGTTGGGTGTCTACTATGCACAAAGCCTAATGCTGGACATATGGTGTTCAAAGGTATAACAGGAAATAGTCACTACCCATAAAAAGCATCCCATTAAAAAAATCTAGTATGGTAATAAAAGAACCAACAATAAAATATTTAAAGAGCAGTACAATAATAGAAGAATTGCTATAGGTATTGAGAAGAGAGAGGTCATTGCCTTAGGAGAAAGAGCATACAGAAAGGCAAAACATTAGAATAAGGCTATTGGGAGTAATTGGGAACAAGCTGATCATCCTAAAAGGGACTGGAAATGGTAAGATTAGAAAGGGAATGGAGGATATGGAATTTGGTCCGCAAGAAAGTACACAACTGAAAATGTTTCCTTAGAGCTAAGTAGATTTAAAAAATAAAAAACAGGACACACTCTAAATACGGAATACACAAAGCAGTTAGGGAATAGTGTAGATGTCCCAATATGAGTAATAAAGAGTTCAAACTAGGATATTTACAGAAATGCAGTGAAGGAAATGATGACAGAATTTCAAAGGAAGAACCCTGAGTAAGTATATGCTAACAACACTGTTTGGAAAGAGTGAGAAGGGGAGCAATGAAAGATTACTGTAGTGTTCAAGAAATAAAATATATATATATATATATATATACTAACTGCAAGACACAACTCACTCTGTCATAACTTTGAAAGCTCTCAGAATATGCAGTAATTCACTATAATGTGTTGCTAACATGGAAAGTGGTCCAAAGGAATTTCTGTGTACAAAGCAATGAGGACTCAATACCCCAGCTTGCTGATTCTACTCTGAGTTATTGTATACTTTTTCTTTCAAAAAGAGGAACTTTTAAAAAAGAGCATACCTACACATTTTACATCATATCACAGTTATTACATATAAGATAATCCTTCAAAAGTAGTACAGCCAGTTTTTTGGCAAAATAAGTATCTCGCAATCAAATATCTAGCGTTGGTCACTACTTTCCTTGTATTCAGAACTATGCGCTAATAAAGAAGTAACAAACTGACAAGTCACAAACAAATAGCACTGTTAGACACACTTTGTTCAGGCAACAAGCAGCTCAAATTCTTATAAATTAAGAATTTACTAGAATTAGGTTAATTTTAAGCAGCATGCATCATGTTCTTCCTTTTGCGTAGACCTCATTCTATCGCTCAGTGATCTACTCTGCCTAATGGCCCATTTAAGTATCTGATTTCATAAGTCCTGCTATATAGAGTCAGACCCACAAAGCTCACAGTCAACTTGTAGGGTAAAAAACTAACATATGAAATAAGTAATAAAAGTAGCATGCTAGAAAATAAAATTCCTTCATAAATAACCTAATCAATCTCAGACAGCTCCATCAATAAGTAGAACTTCATCTGGTTTAAAGGACAGACAAAATTGGGTATTTTGGGCTAATAGTGACTGCAAGAAAGGTGTACAAAGCCAAATGCTACTTCAAATTTTAAAATAAATATAAACTTGAACTCTCATCTCTGCAAAACAGTTCAAAGTACCTTCATAAGCCCTTAAATAGACCTAACTCAAACTGCAGGTAAATGATACTAGATGGTCTAGATAAATGTTGTTCATCTGCACTTCTATTACAAATTGATGGATAACAACTCGGTAATTTACGTCCTTGAAGCTAATGCTCTCTTTTGAACTTTGAGCCAATGAGTTGCAGTCTTATCTTCAGATAATCTTAACATGTATGGCTCACCTCAGCAGTAGCTATTAGAAACCCAAGAATAAAAAGTTTAACTCTAACTCGTATTTACCTAGTACTATCATAAAGTGAACCTAAAATGTTCATACCCTATTCTCAAATAAGCACTGAACTACACAGCATACAGTTCAAACAAGTAAATCTTAATATATGACCTACCAAAATGCAGTCTCCTAGGAAAACCACTAGAGTTTTTATTTCCATTTTTATGCTAGCTAATCAGTAACAAATTTTCTCAGCAACTTTATCTTATTTAACTAATTTAACTTAATCATCAATCACAGAGGGTTTCTTAAGAATCTCTAGGTTTTGTATGAGTTGACTATGAAATAGTTTCCTGTTGTAGAAAGTTTTGGCAATCAGTGGCTAGCCTTAGCCTCACAATTCTCTCCCTTTCTTGTCATGAACCAAATCACATGGACACACATTACAGCCATATAATTTATCTTATCTCTAACACCATTTTGATTGAAGAATGCTAGTACAATAAATGATATGATTATCCTTGTGTTTGTTTCCACACATTGTGTTGCTTAACTACATATTGAACCTTTGATTAAGTTTTTAAAAGAACTTCCCTGATCACAAGTAGTCTTGTCTCAAAACAACTAATTACTCCATGCCTGGAATTTCATGCCTTAGACTCTAGGAGCACCCAGAAGATGTAGAAAGAACTGGAGGTGAGAAGCCAGAGTGCCTGAACTTTATAATCTCAGTGGAGTGAGTCAGAGCGATGTCTGAAACTGAGGTAGCTAGGTTTGTAAATGTACAGAAGCAATGTTCTGCCAGTGAAGCGCCACTATTCAAGAATTTCAGGTATATGAGCAAAAGGTTATCTTCACAACAAATAAATGAGATAAAGATGAGAAAGCACTTTATAAAACTGCAAAGAACTAAACAAACAAGGTAGTTTCCTAGTAGCAAAAATAATATATAGGTAGCAAGCTATTAAGTAAAATTAAAACACTGATACAGAATAAAAGTAATTTTTAAATACTGAAAATAAAATTAGCACACAATACTATGGAATAAACTCTTTCAGAAAACAAACTGGAGTTCTAAATTACCCTCTGTGTGACCTCAGTTTCTTCATATAAATGAAGAGGCTGGACTAGATGTTTTTCGTCTGTTTTGGGGTCTCTAAGACTGGCAGTCTAGCTGTCTAGCAATCTAGTAGTTAAATCCTGGCTAAACAACTATTAAATTGTTAGCTACAAGGGATAGATGGAGGCGGAGGAGTAGAGGGAAGGATAACAAAAGGTTTATAGGACACATCAAAGAGGAATCCTGAGAAATGAAATTGGTAACATACCTCAATACTATCCAAGGAAAAGGTGACCTGACACAATGAAGAATGTGTCTGGTCCTCAAAATAAGTAGTCACCAAGTAAACACAGATGATCATGGACTGCTAGAGTAGCCAGTAAGGTTATCCAACCAACTGCCTTATTCTGGCTCACCTAGTAGCCTTCTGACTAAAATTTTGGTTCCCAAATAAAACTGACTTAAGGAGATATTGATGATCAACAGTCATATCTGTCCTGTTGGCTTGAGAGTTAAACGTATTTGTTTTAAAAAATAAACTGGAATTCTGATTAATAGACAAGTGACCTTAGTTAATATAATCCCATCCTGTGGACAATTTCATATTTATTGTACTGATAGATAGGATTTGAATGATAATGCTACTCCGTATCATCGTCTCTGGGTAGCCAACTGATCCTCAAAGAATATACACCTCTTGCAACTTTATATTCATATCATACCACTGGTGACCTAAATTCCTACATTGTCAAAAGCAGAGTATGCTATTAATAACAAATCAGATTAGGTTATATACCTCAGAATAATACAATGAGAACAAATCCCTACTAAGAGTTAAGAATATAAATCAGTAGTACTTACAAATGTTAAAAATGATTACAGATAAAGTCTTTTTTTCTTAAAGAAGCTTTTACTTGTTTTCTACAAAATTTTGGGAATATGGCTTCACACCTTGATATGTTTCACCATTTTAATGCCATTCACATCATTAAATTAAACCCATCTGCACCCTTTCCTCCTAACTCCCTCCTAATAACCAACTTACTTAGACACACTCTATGAGAAACTTTCATTGTGTTTTGTTAATTTGTGGACTTCAGTTATTTATATTCAGCACAGAGGAAAACCATTTGGTAGTTATCTTTCATATTCTAACTTACTTCATTTAGCATAATCACCTCAAGTTCCATTCACGTTGTTGCAAAAGGTAATATTTCATTTATCACTTCTTTATCTAGTCATCCACTGATGGACATTTAGGCTGTTTCCATGTCTTGGCTATTGTGACTAGTGTGCTGTGAACACAGAGGTCAAATTTTTCAAGTTAGTGTTATTCTTTGGATAAGTTCCTAGGAACATAATTGCTGGATCTTATGGTACTTCATTTTTCAGTTCTTGAAGGAATCTCCATAGTGTTTTTCACAGAAACTGCATCAATTTACATTTCCACCAACAATATGCCAAGGTTCCTTTTTCAGTACCTTTACCAACACAATTCAAGTCTTTGTTATGGAACATTCTCACAGTGGTAAGGTGATAACCCACTGTGGTTTTAATTTGCACTTCCCTACTAAGTGAAATTGAGCATTATTTTCATGAATTAATACATGTACTAATACATGTAATGTATTTCATGTATTAATTTCATGTCTTCTTTAGAGAAGGATCTATTTAAATCTTTTGCCCTTATTTTTACTGTGCTGTTTTTGGTTTGTTTTTTTTTTTTTAGGTAGTTGAGCTGTATAAATTCCTTGCACATTTTGGATATTAACACCTTGTCAGGTGTATAATGAATAAATATCTTGTCCCAGTAGGAGATCACCTTTTTGCTTTTGTGGTACTCTTTCACTGTACAAAAGCTTTTTAGTTGATGTACTCCCATTTGTTTGTTTTGCTTTTGTTTCCTTTATCCTTGGATTTGTATCTCCAAAGACATCTCTGCAATGCCTGGGGATATATCATCTATGTTCTCTTCTAAGTATTTTATAGCTTCAGGTCTTATATCCAAGTCTTTAATACATTCTGGTTTTTTGGGTTTTTTCTTCTTAATATGTTGTTAAATAATGACTTGGTTTCATTTCTTTGCATGTGGCTGTCCCTGGTTTCTCAAGACCATTTGTTGAAGAGTTGTTCTTTTCTCCATCATTTGGGGTTGGCTCCTTTTTCATAAATTAGCTCTCCATATATGTATGGGTTTATTCCTGGCTCTCAATTCTAGCCCACTGTTCTGTGTATCTGTTTTTGTTCCAATATCATATCGTCTTAGATGAATGCCTTGATAATCTGAGATTAGGGAGAGTGAAAACTTCCAATTTTCCTCTTTTTTTTCCCCTCAGGATTGATTTAACTATTCAGTATCTTTTGTGCTTCTACGTAAATTTTAGAATTCTTTTTTTTTTAAAGATTTATTTATTTATGCATACAAGCACTGGGGTACAGGCCAGAGACATGGGGGGGGGGTGAGAGGATCCACCACAGAGAGCGGGGAACAGAACAGGCAGATAAACAGAAGTACACTGCTGAGGGGAGCAGCGGGCACAGCAGGAGAGGTCCGCGGCGCCATGTGGGTCCCCTCCCTGGCCGGCAGCAGGGATCGAACTCGTGCTGCAGTGGCTGCGGTTTGCTTCATAGTGTGTTGCTTAACCCACTGCGCCACCAGGGAGGCCCAATTTTAGAATTCTTTGTTCTATTTCCTTGAAAAATGCAACTGGGATTTTGATAGGTTTGTGTTGAATCTGTAAATTGCTTTCTATAATATGGCCATTTTAATGGTATTTATTCTTCCAATCCATAAACACTGGGTATCTTTCTATTTTCTTTAAAAATGTCTTATTGTGATAGATCTTTCACTTCTTTTACTTTGTTAAGTTTCCAATATTTTATCTTTTTTGATACAACTATAAATGAGATCACTTTTTTCTTGAGATCACTTTAATTTTTATGCAGTAATGAACGCAAATATGGTACCATCTCAGTAAAAGAATATTATCTGACTGCTATTTAAACTATTAAATTTTTACCACGGCTCCTTAAGTAGTAAAATACCTTGCCAAAAAAAGTTAGAAGTAGTTGACGAATGTTATTCAAATTAATTATATGCACTATCAAAACAACTTCATATCATAGGGAAATTTAGAATCTAGAACAACACTTCCAAAATAAATTATTGTATAAATAAAATAGCAAGAACATCAAGTTTTTTTTTTTTAAAGATTTATTTATTTATGCATACAAGCACTGGGGTACAGGCCAGAGGTGTGGGCGGTGAGAGGATCCACCACAGAGAGCGGGGAGCAGAACAGGCAGATAAACAGAAGTACACTGCTGAGGGGAGCAGCGAGCACAGCAGGAGAGGTCTGCCGCGCCATGTGGGTCCCCACCCTGGCCGGCAGCAGGGATCGAACTTGTGCTGCAGTGGCTGCGGTTTGCTTCATAGTGCGTTGCCCAACCCACTGTGCCACCAGGGAGGCCCAAGAACATCAAGTTTTAAAAGGCAGGAGAAACCAATGCTCCCAACCACATAAAATATATGAAGTATACTAAAATGTTTCTGAACAAAAACAAACAATATGTTTATAAGATGAGGGCAAAAAGAAAATTCTGTACTAAAGATTCATGAAATGAATCTTCTCATTATTGGGTCATAAAATTGAGGAAATTAATGTTGGACATTAGCAACTTTCATCACCTGGTTAAAGAGGTTCTAGGCCCTGAGCTTCCCAAGAATACAAAAAAAAAAAAAAATACTATTAAAAGATCAGAATACTATGTTGAATAGCAGTTACAGCTAGTTATTTTTTTATCAAACTGCAAAAATAATTCAAGTAAATCAATCTACCATATTAGCTCTCCACTAATATTTGTGGAACCAAAGGCAAGCAAGAAAACAGAGGCCCATGGTATATGGCTTACCTATCTTTCATTCCTACCTCTGACTCCTAGAACACCCCTGCACACACATCCCAGTGCCCTCCCAGGATATGCAAGTCCTACAATACATGTCTACTGTCCATCCCTAGCATGGTGCAGTCTTTTATAAGGATGATCTCATGAAAGGATCAGGATATTTAGGATCCTGTATTCCCAGAATATGCTCTAGGAGGGGAAGGTACACATTCTCCGCAGCACAGAACAGTACCAGATTAGGACCATTCAAAACAACAAGCTCTGAGAAGATGCCAGTCATCCAATTATATAGTATATACAATTATATAGTACCTGTGATGGACATGGCATTCTCAAAATTACCATTTGGTTTAAAATCACCATAATTAGAACGAGATAAATAGATAAATAAAGTTACATTTTACCACCAAAGTGCAAAGACTGAGTTATTACAGAATACTTGACTGTTAAACAAGTAATCAAAACATAGCAAAATGTAAAAAAGCCAATTAAAAACAAGTCACTTAATCCCTTGTCATATCTAATAGAGATTGCAAAACTCAGGCAGATGCTTACACAAAGGCCTATGAACCCAAATTGATACTAAGAACTAGGTTAAAGCTAAACAAGCAAAGGTCAACATGGAGTTCCTGAGATTGAATTAAGATAAAATAATTAAGCTGTCCTAAGGTAACAATAGTATCACGCAATATATGTCATGTAGGCTCTAGTCCAAGAACAATATAAAGCCCAGTACAAATCCATTAACCAAAAAAAAAAGTATAGAATGAAATCAATGTAAATTAGAAATAAGAAAAACTAAAACTAACAACAAAATATATGTGGAGAACAAAAAAGGAACTACTGAAAATATTTGAAAGTCTATAATCAGAAACAAACACCTAGACCTCAGGAATTGTTTGACAATTTAGGAATTAAATGGTAAATTTTATTTACTTACTTTTTTTAGTCTATATATATTTTACATCACTCTTTCTTTTTGTACAATGTGTGCTTTCTCCTCTCAAGTGTAGTCCCTGTGGACTTTTCCACAGGAACTTCCACCACCAACTCACCTGTGCATAAATGGTAAATTTTAGAGAAAAAAAAATATCTGTCAACAAGTTCACTAAATCTTGCTGAAGAAAAGAATGCTTTGATACACTGACCTGGTCAAACATGAAAGCCAAATAAATAAATCATCACAATGTACCAAAAGTTATGGAAAATGTTAAAAATATCCACATATTCATTTCTGATTCCACATTCTTTAAGAAAAGCTTAAAATTCACAAGAAATCACCAATTCCAAACACTTAGTAGTTATCAACACAAACTACCTATTTAGAATCATCTGAAGTTTTATAAAATTACTGATGGATAACCCAAAAATCCAAAGAGTCTATAAAAACTTTCACAGAACTAGGAAATGTGTTCATCAAGATTGCTAGATAAATATAAAAACTAAACTTCATTCCAATGTACTAGCAATGACTATATGGACACCAAAATTAAAAATTCTTTTACAGTTGTTTACAAAAATTCTATGCTAAAATATCACCTCCATTTCAAATTCTTTTTCAATCTTGTTAGAGGTTTATCAATTACATTTTTCTTTATAAGAACCAACTCATTTTATTGATCTTTGTTTTAAAGTTCAATGTTCTCTGCTCTTTATTATTCCCTTCCTTGCCTGCTTTGGGTGAATTTATATTTCTTTCTCTAGCTTCTTGAATTAGAAGCCTAGATTACTGATTTGGCTGATTAGTAAAGACTTTTGTTCTTTACTAATGCATTCATACTATTAATTTTCCTTTCCACAGTTTGAACTCTACTACAAATTTTAGTACTTTGCATTTTCATTTTTCTTCAGTTCAATGTATTTTTTAAAAAATTTCCTCAAGACTTCCTCTTTGACTCAGCTTATTTAGAAGTGTGTTGTTTAGTTTCTAAGTATTAGGAAAATTTCCTGTTATCTTACTTGTATTAATTTCTAGCTTGATTTCATTGTAGTTAGAAACTATATGATCCCACTTCTTTTAAATTTTGTTGAGGCAAGTCCAGGATGCAATCATTCTTGGTACACGTTCCATGAACACTTCAAAGTAAATATGTATACTGCTATTGTTGAGTGACGTGTTCTATAAAGATTCTGTTGACTGATGTGGTGTGTTCTTTTATATCTTACAGATTTTATATCTAATTGTTGTGTTAATAATTGTGAGGAAATGCTTGAGTCTACACTATAACTGTGGATTTGTCTATTACTCCCCTTTCAGTTTTCAAATTATGCTTCACACATTTTACAGTTTCTTGTTTGATGTTATACACTCAGGATTACTACATTATCTTGACAGATCAGCTGTTATAAATGTTATACCATGGCTCTCTGTTTTTGGTAATTTTCTTTTTTGCTTTAAGGTCTATTTATCTGATAGTAATATAAAAAATTAGGCTTTCTTTTGATTAATGCTTGCATGATGCATCTTTTCCCACCATTTTACTTTCAATATGTTTATTTTGTTAATTTTAAGTGAATTTCTTATACATTGTACATAGTTTGGTCATAATTTTAAATCACTCCTCCAATCTCTTTTAATTGGTATATTATGCCATTTACACTTAATGTAATTACTAATATATTAGAGCTAAGTCTTACATTTCATGTCTTGTTTTCTGTTTTTTAATTTCTGTTTTCTTTTTTTCTGCCTTCCTGTGAGGTAAACATTTTGTAGAGTTCCATTTTGATTTAGCTATAGTGTTTACAAATGTCTGTCTCTTTTTTTTAGTGGTTGGTCCAGGTATTTTAATATATAAACAGTCCTACCCACTCCCCCTTCCCTCATGGTTTCACTTTCATTGTTTCAGTTACTGGGCAATCAACTGTAGTCCAAAAATATAATGTATAAATAAGATATTTTGAAAAAGAGTGAGACCACATTCATATAACTTTTAGTACAGTATACTGCTATACCTGTTTTATTTTAAACTCTTATTTACCTAACACATAAACTTCATCATAGGTATAAATGTTCAGGAAAAAATAGCATATATAAGGTTTAGTATTATCGCTGGTTTCAGGCATCCCCTGAGGTCTTTGAACATATCCCACATGAACAAGGAGGCACTGCTATACATACCCTTCCTGGTTCTACTGTCAGTGAATATACTAAATTGACCACTAACCAAGTTTAGTCATGGTTTTTAAACAAATAATAAGGGTATATATTATACCTTCAGCCATTCATTCTGTGTGAACATACAGTTTTCCAAAGCTAATGAAAAGTAACATGAACTTTAATGATATAGCAAACCTGGAGTTTGGTACAGCAAATGTAAGCAAGTATTGCAATAGTAATTTACTATGGAAGAATCAAGGGTCCACAAAAAGTCATACTGAGGATCTAACTCAAGAGGCATATTAACATATACTCTTCTATAGCGAGGTGAAAGCTTCCTATAACAGCTACACTTAAAATATTTAATGTGCTTCTATATCTCATAAGAAAATAGAAATAAATGTGTTTGTATGCCTGGTCAAATACACCAATTTGGTATTATAATAGTTTTAAAACACAATTACCCTTAAAATTAGGGTAGAAATATTCTATCAAACCAAAAAATGGAAAAATGCTTAAAGCAGTGAGAACAGACATTCCACATATATGGAATAAATTAATATTTAACAAACTCAGTCTCAGTTTCATTAACATTATAAATTCCTAAGAGGAGGAATTTTGATATATGACCCCCTACGTTACCTGTACAGCTTTAAAATCTATAAGCCTAGCAAAAAGACAAAAGATAGCTAATTGTAAAGCATAAAAATATAAGCTGGCCTTCTCAGGAAAAGGAAGACTTGACAGTAAATGATTAACTACCAAAAGAATAAAGTATATATGAGCAGTGTGGCCAAATAAACATGTGAAAAACTTTATAATAAAACTATATAATTAAGCACAGAGAACAAGACTATCTTGCCAAGATTTGCTATCATTGGCAAAAATCCATATTAAACTCAGCTCCCCCAATTCCAGATACAAATGGAATTGTGAATTTGGCAACTCACTGGAGAGAAAGACTGAAGTACAATCTGGGTTCACATTAAAGTTACCTCATTCTTCTCAACTTAGATCTGACCCAGAGGAAAATTTTTAACAGATTGTGTTGGACTAGTGCCATACTATACTCAGTAAAGTTCAAAATTAGCATTTTTAGATGCTAACATAAAGGATTTCTATTTTGTTTTCCCAAAACTAAAGTGAACTAAAAATAAAATAATGAATTATGAATATAAAATGGGTTACTTAAAGAAATGTTTTGTCAAAGAAAATGCAAATTATAACACCAGCCCTTTCCTCTTATTTCTTTTGATTTCATTCGAGAGCATCTTACCCAGGCTAAACAAATGGCAGCATTCAAGCTGTTAATGGGTAAGAGAGAGTGCTCTTCAAGGGTTATCCAAACTTAGTGATATACAGTATAGACATATCTACCTTAACCTTTCTAGTTATTAAAAAAAATGCAAATAATGTACTTCAAATATATATGTGCACTGATGATTTATTTTACACCTCTGTCATAAAGCATTAGACATCAAAGACATGAATTAGAAGTTTAGATTTGCAACTCTCAAAAATTCATAGTATGGTGAGAGTCAGAAAAAAAATATAATAAAGTATGATAAATTCTATGATCATGGGGTATACTAGGTTCTGAGAAAATCCAGAAGAAAGGTTCTCAGGTGAGGCTATACAAAAGAGAAATGGAAGAAAATGTAGGCACAGTGAAGTAATACTGAGCAGAGGGCAATAGTAAGAAGCTAAAGTATCTACAAATACTGAATAGCCTAACTGAAGGAGGTTATCACACAAATAAAGTAGGCAGAGCTCTGTATAGCAAGCTTAAGAGTTTTACTCAGCACAGAGACAAATGAAAGGAACTGCTTTTTACGTAGGGAGTTATGTGATCAGTATATCTAGCGGTATCACAAAAAGATGTTTTGAAAAGGGAGTTAAAAGGACACACAACAGTTAGGAGATGGATGTAGGAATCTAGAAGAAAAATTATGAGGTTTGAAATAAAGATATAGGTGGAAAGAATGGGATAAATTTGGGAGAAAATAAGGAAGTAACATGGATAGGATCTGGTGAATAATGAGAAATTGAATTACTTCAGTGGCAAAGAAGGTGAACAAAAAGGAAATAAATTTAGGAGACAGCATCAACAGGAACTGCCAATTGACCCATGGTGAACATTTGGCCAGACTGAGAAAAATCTCCAAATTTCCAACTTGACAACTGTTGGGATGGTAGTGCTATTAATCAAGACAGAAAATACAGAGTTGAAACAAGTCTGACAGAAGAAGAGGAAAAAAAAAAAAAAAACAGTGAAAACTTATTTGGAGATACTGAAATATCCCATGAATACTAAAAAGATAATTATCTAACTAAGAATTAGAAGTTAGTCTAGCACTTAAACAGAGGTAAGAGAAAAGTTACAACATCCCAGAAATAAAAGAAGAAAGAGCTTTCAGGAGGAGAAAACAGTTTTCAATACCAAATACAAGCAAAACTGTGAGCAATATAGTGGTAGGAAAGAAATAGCCACAGACTATTCAGAGAAAGTGCAGAAACTGAGACAGCAAGTAACCATTAATCTTTTTATTCATGGTTATGAAAGGAAGATGTGAAGCAAAGCAGCAACTATAATGTGTTTATAAACTGTTTATTTGTTTGTATCATAAAGGAGAAGAATCTCAATCTATTCAGTTCGATAACAGAGGGAAGCGATGGATAAAAGATAAAACACACAGGAAAGGAGAAGCATGTCCTTCTACTAAAACCAGGGTGGGCAGGAAATGAGTCTTTAAAGTTATCAGGGACGTAACAGTCACTTAACCAATATTTTTCCACATGAAAAACATCCTAGCTATGTAAGCACCATTTTAAAAGTTTTTGCTATGTAACTTTGACACACATATATATTATACATAGTAGTAATTACTGTTGTTATTGTTTTATCTACTCTGTGCATTGCAATGTACTAAGTAACTTTACAAAAATTATTCCTTTTAATCCTCACCCGCCCCCTCCAAAAAAAAAAAAAAAAACACCCAAAATCCAGTGAGGAATTATTACTGCATTTATATATCTGGAAACCAAGGCATAGGGTAATTAAATAACTTGCCATAAATACTTCACAAAGGGGAGTGTTAGAAAATGAATCCAGACAGTGTAGTTTCAAAACCAATGTTCTTGTTTTTAAATTTTTTAAATTTTATTTTATATATATTTTACAATGTTTTCCCTTTTTGTACAGGGCATGTTTTCTCCATTTAGGTGTAGTCCCCAGAAAATTCCCATCACCATTTCATCCGTGCACCACCCCCATAGTCCCTTGTGTAAGAACACATTCCCTCCCGTTTTGATGCTTCTTCTGCCCCCACCCCTGTAGAGTGTCTGTGATTAATAGTTACCTGTTTTGTTTTTTATTATAATTATTTCAAAACCAATGTTCTTAACCATTAAACTATACTGCCTCTCCATAAGTAGATATAGAGTACTTTTGATTCACTAAATTAATTTGAAGACAATGTATTTTTACCAGGAAATACTTTTATATTTTAAAATAGAAGCAGTATATTACTGCATTTACCAGTGAACAACCTGCTAAACTACATTTAACATATTAAGTAAGATTACCTGGAGAATTAACATTATATTAATAAAAATACTTTACCAATTACTTAACTATCACTAAATAATTTTCTCATCTGTATAAATGTCCTGCATACATATAGCAATGGCTGTTAAATCTTACCACACATCAGAATTACTTAGAGGGACTGTTAAAATGCAGGCTTCTGAATTCCTATGAGAGAGTTTCAGATTCAACAGACTAAAATGAAGCCCAAGAATTGTATTTCTAAAAAGTGCTCAGAAGATGCTGATGGTGTTGGCCTACAGCTCACACTTTGAGAACTACTATCTTACAGTAACTCTATAAGAAGTGATATGAATATAAAAACACCTGGTAATTGTATACTGTCAATAATGAGTACTGCAATTACTATTCATAATAAATATGATGAACATTACCTTTATTTGCAATGGTAATGTGAATACTATTACATTTTATATCGATTTTTACTCAGACAATACAAAATATATGACAAATCATTTTAAAGTTATAATAATCTGACTCTCTGGTGTCTTTTCTTCATACTTCATGCAATACAGGTAAAAATATAAATCTGCATCTCAGTGTTTCCCTCAAACCAATTCTTCCCCATTACTTACAAAGTAAAGTACAAATTTCTGGCATGGCTTATAGATAATTCTCTTTGCCCCTAAGTCACTGTCTAATTATGCATCTTTAAATTTGCTTGCAGAACATTATCTATTTTATGAAGGTTTCCTTGATACAACTCTTTCTAATAGAGTCATAGATTCCTTCCATGATCCAAAGTACTTCCAAAATAATAAGGATATATGACAATATAATGTCATAATGTTATCATTATAATGACAATAATGTTATCAATCAGCACTGTTGGGAATTTCCTAAGGATTATAGGTGAATTATCTAATTCAGACCCTATAACAACTGAGGATAAAGGCTATAATTATTTTTATTTCATATCTAGAAGGAGAAAAATATGGAGATAATAGGATTTTATAATATCTGTAAATATATATAAAAAAATAAATTTGCCCTAAATAATAAAACCAGATGAAAAGCCAGGATTCCATCATTGCAATCAGAATATATTAACAATGACTACATTGTTTACTATTTGTGTTGTTTACATAATATATTTTCATAAAAACTAATCCAAATACTTTGCTTATTCATTTTTGTATTATTTAACTAACACTTACTGTCAATTTTATGCCAGGAATTGTGTTGCGCACTAGCACCTACTCTTTTGAGACATAAAATCTAGGGTGGGAGACAGACATTACACACACACACACACACACATAAAAATAAATCATACATATTTTAATAAATAAACATTAAGAACAAAAAGTATGAGGCTCTCTGAAATGATAATAGCAGGTTTCATCTTTCTATACTCTGTAAGTGTCCTAACACAAAGGTGCAAGTTATTCAAAGTATATATGACTTTCAGAATGGTAATAACTCAACTGTGATGATACTTTCAAAATCAAATCAAAGGCAAAGAATGGGATGAGGGCAGAAAGAGCACAAGAGACTAAGGTGATGGTGCACGAGTGGAATAGTGGAGGGAACTCCCTGGGGAATACAAATGATGTCAAATATACTTAAATTTAAAAAAAAATCAAATCAAGTGATTTAATTACCAAATCAAAGTCACATAATTAAAATTTAAAATATATTATCATTAAATTAACGTTTAAATTCTTCAGCTCTTTGTTCCCCAGACAAATGAAGCTACTACCTCTGAAACAAGTATAATAGTGATAAACTATAAAAATTAATAAAATTATATTAGAAGGGGTCTTCCAGTATAAGTCATGATAAAGGTTAAATAAAACGCCCAGTTCCTGACAATCTTGTAGTGTTGAAAACTTCCATTTCAGACAATGCTGACTTTCTCAAGATTAAAGAGGAATTAGATCTATAACTTATTAGACTTCATTTGTAAAATTTTTTTTAAAAAGCAGTATGTTACAAAAGGAAAACCTGTATTTTTTATGGGGAAAAAATGACTGAAAGCTCAAATACTGATCTTACAAAAAAAGACATGAAAGGTAAAATCAAGTATGAAGCAGGTCTGGGTCCCCATATCTTCAGTTTCTATTTATCAAACAGAAAAATCTTTCCAACTTTCTCCTTTCCTGTATAAGACCAAAACTATGCAATATTCTGTTTGTATTACAATTACACTAATTCAATGCAGGTCACTTGCTTTTTACTGAGTCCAGATGACATTCAGTAAACTAAACATGGGCCAATTAGTTTTTAAAAAAAAGAGAGAGAAAGAAAAAGGAAAAAGAAAGAAAGAAGTGCGTTCTGATTGCCTTTGGGTAGGTCACACAGTGGCTACAGAGCATCTCAGCCTGAACTTCATTCTGGCTAACACCAACCATACGCTACCTTTAAGAACTAGCACTATTCATTCCTTTCAGATTTCTCACATTTGGAAATTCTAATTTAAATACATTTTCTGGTTAAAGTGAAAACTGAACTCCCACACAATACTGGTTTTTCCCACCTTCACCTCAAATGTCTCTACTAAGATCAAATCTGTACATTGTCTAAAAATGCATAATGATTTTTTAAAATCTTTTTTTATTTACCACAATGAGTAAATAAGTTGATTTTATTTTTAACTTTTCACAGGAAACATGAGAAATTTAAAAAAACTAAACAAAAAAGAGATGTGACAAATCTATATATTGATCAGAGATTCAAAAACATTTTAAGACTTCTTATTTTTCCCATTGCCTACTTTATTTAGCTGACAGAAACATACACCCTAAAAAATGTCTGATGCTATGAACTTTTGAACCAATATTTGTTATCTTAAAGCAACCTAAACCAGAACGTAATTAGGCCATGACAAACTGGGTATTAGATAGAAATACTCATTAACTAAAGAAGCTAATAATTTGTTAATACCTTATTAGAAGTCTGCACACAACATTTTCATTATGTCTGTTAAAGAAGTTTGGTTTATTGTTTCTTTTAAACTCTGTTCATTAATACTGTTTATCAAAAACTTCAAAAAGTCTTAACAGTTAAGACGTGAATAAAATCATAATTTCAAATCAAATTGCACTTCTCAAAAAAATACATTAATTAATCCCTCAAACTTATACTTTACCAATTGCTGGTAATTCAAATTATAAACCATTCATGAATATCACAAAATTATAAGTCTCCTAATAAAGTAACATTATTTTTAAAATTTTGTCATTTATATTTAGCCCTACATTTTGATTTATATAAACTCAACTGAAGAATATTTTGATCCTGTAAGTATTCATAAATAGAAAGATACAGTAATGGAGATGGAAATTATTTACTCTGAAAACCCTGGCTGCATGACTGTTAAATCACTTACATACGGCCAAATGATCTACAAGGAAGCAGGGAGGTCCTGAAATTGTGTACTCATATCCATTTTCAACTACTGCACAGGTGACATAATCAATCAAGTCATTACTGAAACAGAATGTAAATAGAAAGCACTTCGTGAGTATAGGTGACTTCTTTAGACAAAATTAAAAAATGGACTCTCACCATCTCATACTAAAAAGTAGCCATGGGCCTCCCTGGTGGCACAAGGGGTTGAGCACCCCCCATTGTTGAGCACCAAGCTTCCGCAGCCACTGCAGCATGAGTTAGCTCCCCAGACAAGGAGGGGACCCACATGGCACAGCAGACCTCTCCTGCCTTGCTTGCTGCTCCCCTCAGCAGTGTATTTCAGTTGATCTCCCTATTCTGATCCCCGCTCTGTCTCTGGTGAATCCTCTCACCCTGCCGCCTCTGGCCTGTACCCCAGCTCTTGTAAGCATAAATAAATAAATCTTTTTTTTTAAAATTCAGTAATAAAAAAGTCTCCTGAAAGCAAAGTTTCTTTAAAAGTTGATCTACTCTGCAGAATATATGGTGACTAAGGAGGAAGAAACAGTAGCAGTGACCCTAGCACCAAACTTTGAAAGGTTGGCAAGTTAAAAAAACCCGCTCCAAGGCAAGAGCTCAACTGGGTGAATAGTGACTGGATGATGGAGGAGTCAGGAGTGGCCATAAGTACATATTAGTGGAGTGGTATCTGTCCAGTACAAGTGAAAAGGATCAGGAAACCCAATTCTACCCTACCTGGGGAAGGATGACAAAGTTAGTGCACTGAACTGAACTACAATGAAAAACTTCTTTCCATCCTGGAACACATCTCTAAAGCTCCCATCTTTTTTTCTACTCTTAACAATGGAGTATGCTTTCTAGGCTAAAGAAATCCAATTTTTAGTGCCTTGGAGTATAAATTTAACACACAATAGGCCAACAATTTATTGATTCACTTTCGTCAGTAAGTCAAGAATATTTTTACCCACATACCAAAAAAATACACGTTATCCATGAGTATCCCTGGACCACAAAATCTTTTCTGCATATGGAATCAATTCACTGTCAACCAAAAAGCTTAGATGTTTTCTTATAGTCATGTCTGTTAACCTATGGCTCTGCCTACATCCTACCATCTTGCCTATTCTCCTCATTGGGTGAATAGCATTAGGAGAATAGTCAAACCTAGTATAAATTTAATTTTATCTTCTTGGATTCAACCTATTGCATCATCCCACCAAATATATGACATTCTGATTTTGCCACTTAGTAATACTTGCTAGCCTTCCATTCTCGTTTACATCTGCAACTTTGAAAACCACACTATGTCATTTATAAAAGATGATCTGTCTTTGAAAGAAACAATTAAAAACTAAATAGTTTAGTGTATCCACACATGCACAATAGCTGAGGGAAAGATTTAATAAAGCAGCAGATTATGAACTGGAGAAAATGTTAAATATTGGCACTTGGAGAAGAGAATAGTGGTTTGAACAAAGTAGTGACTGTAGGCACTGACTATAGTTATTTAAATTAAGTAAAAGGAATTGAGATAAAGAAGCAAGAGAGTAGATAAGAATATTACCAGCAAATATAAAGAAGCATAAGTACATTTGGAAACTGAGAACATCCTAAGTACTTCTGAATAGAAAACCAGAGTGGCTAAATAAGGCAAGACACACATATACTATCTACTGAACATTTTAAACTTTATCAAGTAGTCAAAGAATTGAACATAGAATATAGAAAGGGTAAGAAAAATGTCAGTTTCACTAAAAAAAATTATAGGAGTTTAGTTCATGACTACATCAATAAATACTGTTCCCAAAATCTTGGAAATAATGGCAATGAAATGCTGGCTGGGTGAAAGTACTAAAGTAGTAATTATAGTTTGAGGAAACGGAACAGATATTTAAAATATTAAATGAAAACTTAAGAGACAAAATGGGATTAAAGAGTTATTTTTATAACAACCATGCACACAGCTGTAAAATTTTAAGTTACACTATTCTGTGGAATCAGTATTCTAAAAATCAAAACACAATATTAATCTTCCTAATGGATGAAATTTTAAAATACTTTGTCTTAGTTTCAAAGTTAAAATGTGCTCTTGTGCTGAAAATGAGGACACTTTGAATGTCTTATTTTAAACAAGGATTTTGAGACCTTTACATAATAATTTTTTTAAGGACTTATTTATGCATATAAGAACTGGGGGGGATCCCGGCCAGAGGAATGGGGGGGGTGAGAGGATTCACCAGAGACAGAGTGGGGAACAAAACAAGCTGAAAACACACAACTAAAGGGAGCAGCAGGTGAGACATGAGAGATCTGCCAGGCCCTGTGGGTTACCTCCCTAGTCAGGGATCTAGCTCTCCTGCTACAGTTCTTGAGGACAGTTTCACAGTGCTGCAACTTAACCCTTGCACCGCCAGGGAGGCCCACAGGAATATTCTTTTAATTGCTCCTGTCAGTGAAAAGGAAACTTTACTGAGATTCCAGAGTCATAGGGCTTGGCCTGGAGGCAGCCCTGCAGGCAGAGGAAAAATTGATCATGGGATCTTATTTGACTTTCTTGGGGTGAAGGTTGCTGGTATGGCCATATTGCTTGGGGGAGCTGACAGTGTCAGGGTGCAGGTAAGTGTAGATCATCTTGTCACAGTTGTATTTCTGGGTTACTGCATGATGCCACCCAGCAGGCCCAGCAACAAGTGCAGAAGGACTCTTTCTCAACATGGTAGTCTGGGAGAATGTTTTATCTGCTAGCTCTCTGCCAGCAAGAAACAGATATGACTAGACAGGTAGAATGAGGTCCTCCCTGGACTATAGCTTTGACAATCTAATGGCATCACTAGGCTTGAACTTGAGGGTAAATGAGCTTGCTGCTCTGGATCTTCACAATGATCTGCTTCTCTGAGTCAGCCCCAAGGACATGACAACCAACTGGCCAGGCCTCTTCATTAAAGACAAAAGGCTACATAATGAATTTTTGTAATTTATATTACTAGCAATCAGCTGCATGAATACTAGTGTTTTAGGGGGAAGTCTGCTTTTTGGCTTCTTCATTTGCTTTTCAAAATCATAGGTATGTAATAGTTCAATATGCTAACTACGTTTGATGGGGTAAAAAGGATTGTCTTCCAACTAAACACTTTCAAATCTTCAAAAATTATTAACAACTTTCTTAAGTTTTCCTATATTATTCCATATTTCTTTTGTTCAAAATTGTGACAAGGTTCAAGAAAGACATTTCTTGGTAGTTCTATGATCTAGTGGGGGGAAAATGTAAAAAATAAAATATCTAATCATGCAATAATGAAGGATGTCTACTATTAATTTCTACAAATGTTGACTTAGTCTCATTTTATTTTATGATACCATTTATCCTATGAAAGTGTTTCTCTTTAACATCTTCACTGTTGCCAGCAATAATTATTAAACTACATTTATTATTAAAATACCAAATAAAAAACCCCAAAGGATCTCCTTGAAAGCAGTATTCCAAAGTAATTTACATCAGTCAATTATTCTTGGCCAATTGCTCGTATTTCCCTCTATATAAATATAAGATACCTAACAAATTCCTACACAAACACAGCACTAAATATTAAGCTTTAAAATAATTTTCATAAGCTAAAGTAAAAGCAAACGTGCTCAAATAACAAAGTTCAACTATGAAATCTATTTTCTAGTTCATTGAAGAAAATATGAAACAAGGATGATTATTTATGAGTCTTAAATATTTTAAATCTATACTATTATTATCTCATGGTTTTGTAAGCACATTTCCTGATTTCTTTCACTTACTACTCAAACTTTATAGTTTACAATTCACAAATTTCATAGAATTATTCCTTCCAACAGGAGGATTTCCTTTACTGGTAACTACTACCACAAAATGTTTAATATTACTTAAGCAAACATTGGTTACTGAATTTATGAAATATTTAAGTATTTTGTTTTCTTTTATCTCCTGAATTCAGACTGTTCTACTGTTTATTAATCTAAAGATCGAGGTTGAAATGTTCCTGCCCTCCAAACCAAGAATTATTCCAAAGCAAAGGTATCAACTGACTACAAGTTCTGTTAGTTGATCTACTAATTTAAGCATCAGTTCTAGACTTTTGTCAAATCTCACCCAAACCAAGACCAGAAAAATGTTCTTAAGTATTAAGGTTTTATTTTTGGTATATAACATTCATTCAACAAATAAAATATTGAATACTTGCTGCTGCTGCTGCTACTACTACTCCTACTACTACTGAATACCTACTAGTACTTAACATAAATTAGTGAATGAAAGGGAAAAAAAAAACTCCCATACTGGAGTTTATACTGGTGGTAACAACTGACCATAGAAAGTTTCACACAAAGAATACAAATATGAAAACACAGCTCCTTCTTTAAGGAATATTATTCTAATTATGCACAACCACCTATCATATAATGCTACAACATGCATATGTAGAGTGCAGCAAAAGGATATACAAAGTGCCATGGGGGAGAAGAAGATACTTTGAGAAATATTAGTGGGGAATATGAAGGTCTGATTGTATTTTTAAATATAATAGGGGAAGCCTGTTATAAGGAAACACTTAAGGGGAGGTCTGACGGACATCAAGGAGCAAACTGACTATCTGGAAAGATTTTTGCTTTGGGCAAAAATATTATTGAGTACACAGACCACAACTGGGTCTCTATCAATCAAAAACAAGCATTCCACCCTGAAAACATCAATCTCCAGAACAATAAAGGTTTACATCTAACTAAATTATATTTCTTCCAGAGGTTAATTCAGGTCCACCTTACCAGACCTTCAAAATTTAGTTCCATTTGCATTTTCAATAATTAATAAAAAAAGTGGAAAAATTCAAATATTTCCATTTTGCCAATTAACTGGACAAGAAAAAAGGTTCCTTCAGGATGAGAACTGAAAAGATAAATTTCTATAAAATTTCAAGATGTACTGTGGGTTTTAAGAGTCCCTGACACTTTTTCTCTAATTCATATGAAGACATTATACTCTCATTTACTGAATATCTTCAGCAGAAGCACTGTGTAGATACTACACAAACATTATTTCTACGGCTTACATCTCTAAGAGGTAGGTATTTTTATTACCACTGTTTTGTAGATTAAAAAAAAAAAATAGGAGCTGAAAGGATTCACCAGAGAGAGAATGGGGAGCAGAACAGTCAGTTTCACTAAAATACACTACTGAAGGGAGCAGCAGGCAAGACAAAAGGGATATGCTGTAGATACGGGTTAGCTCCCTGGCTGGGGATAGAATTCAGGTCATAGCAGTGAGGTGATAGCACTGAGATTTAATTAACCCCTAGACCAACAGGGAAGCCCCTATTTGAGTTGGATTAGAACACAAGCCAAATCTAAACATAAAATCAGGGACTTCAGAAGGAAATTATGAATTTTCACTATTATCTCCCAGCGTCTCAGTCCTATAGAGTCTGACATAGTATACTATCATCAGAAATTGTTGAATCTACTCCACAGTTTTTTGATAAGTCTCCAGTGGCAACTATATATGCTAGCTGATTGACATTACTTCAAAATACAGAAGTAAAGAATAAGCAAATCTTCATATCTTTGTAAGAAGTTTACTACCTCAATTCCTCATCTGGAATGAACTGACCCTCTGGTTCATTCCAGCCACATTACCCTCCAAGTTAAGTTTCAAAGAGAAAGAAAGGTATGTTTCCATTTCATACTCCTTGACTCTCTGTTCTTCTAACCAAAGCAGTCTTCCCAGATAGTCAGTTTGCTCCTTGATGTCCGTCAGACCTCCCCTTAAGTGTTTCCTTATAACAGGCTTCCCCTATTATATTTAAAAATACAATCAGACCTTCATATTCCCCACTAATATTTCTCAAAGTGTCTACCACCATAATACTATATATTATAATTATTTGTTTCATTTATTATCTGTCTACTCCAACTAGAGTATAAACACCATGAAAGCAATTTTTGTTTTACTCAGTGCTGTAACACTTAATAGTTAGTGAATTGAATAAACAATTAATGAGAACCTAAAGAGGAACTGGATTAGTTTGATTTTATTGCTATTAGAGATTTCAATTAATGCTTCTTTAAAAGTATAATTCTAATTACTTGATACATATTGAACTTCCTTGGAAGTATATTTTTACCTTTTCATTCTTGTTAACAATCTTCTATTCATTGCTTTTTAGTAGTTTAACATGAAATCAATAACTTCGATTTAGAAGACAAAGTCTGAATGAAACTAAACTTGTACAGACACATCTATTAGCTCTCACTTCCACTGCTATCTAATAAACACAATCCTTTTGAGATAAAAATTCACAAATTAAGAACAAGAATTAAGATCTTTGAGATGCTTTATGGTGTCCTTTATATCAAACAGGCATCAATACCCATTATATTGAGTAAACTTACTATTTCTAAATCACTAGAAAAGCTTCTAAGAAAACTGATCTTCCTGTTAAACAGACATACTCTGTGTCCAAATATATTAAAAGATATTCATATGAATAAAGCATCCCAATGCAACAAAAATTACAATGCCACATCATATTTATGCTTTAAACTGTGTCTTTCATGTTTAACAACAAATCTCTTATTCATAAGTACTAATTATTTTTCTTAATTTTCTGAATAATTTTTGCCTTAAGATAAATGAAGGTATGTGAACCCCCTCCCAATATATAATTTTTCATTACTTCAATTAAATAATTAACAGATACCAGAATCTTTTAATACCATCCCTACACATTTAGGAAAAGTAAATAACCTAGAGATCAAAATACACAGTAAAACTGTAAGAACAGCAGTTTTTCATTGCCAGCTCTCTCTGTATAAACACTGAATGCATTTCTATGAAAGTATGGCTCCACATATTAAGATGAGGAATATGTCTGTTTACATGTGTCTCTTTCCTGCTCTATGTTATGCTGGAACCTGTGTGTGCCTCTGTGGTTAAAATTTACTGCATGTTCATATTAAAGTCCCATTTCCAACATTTAAACACACAGCCACAAAGACCAATTACAACAGTTATTAGTACAATCCTTGGTGTACCAAAGATTTGGGAGTTCATAAAATCGGGATTGACTGTTTATGGACAATTACAGGTACCCGGATTATTTAAACATTTCAGTTTTTGTTTTGCTCTGCTGAACCAGACAGTCTCATTTAAACAACAGAACCAGATGCAAAGATTTAAATATCAAGTTTTAATCAAAATTCACCGCTAAGTCTTAGCAGGGTGGCCATTCTCTTGCCCATTTAAAGAGATCTTTAAGGCCAGGACCATAATGACATCAGATATTACTAGATGTTACTATTCTAGTTAAAAATGTCCAAAGGCAAAATGTTTTACCTAGCAAGAATGTGTCACCTTGTCTTTCTGCTTGAAGCAAAACATAAGGTTCAAAAATAACTGCATTTTACAGTTACTATGGAGTAACTGCATATAAGTATACAAAGCTGTTATAAGCTAAATGATACATATATAAAACACATTTTCTTGCTAAATGCTAAGTTATATATTAATGGTAGTAAAAGTAAATGAATCTAAAAAATTCAAATGAATATTTTCAAGCCTCTACACAGTCACACCTAAAAACTCTAAGCTATTTTAAGAGTATGTCTGATTTACTCATCTTTGAGCTACAAGTGCTTGAATAAAGGGTTGATATTCAGTAAACACTAAATGAATACATCAATGAACATAACATAAAGATAATTATGTAATGATATTTCTGGGGAAAAAAAAATTCTCACTACTTTTCAAGGTCAACTTGAGAGGGACGGAGAAAACTGTACCTTTCCAGCAAAGTTTAAATACACCCTAAATTCATGAGTCAACGCTACAATGAAGCACTGAAAAATAAGTCAATGAAAAATAAAAAGTCAACCAGCTGAACATCAGTGTACTTTCAAAGTGTTATTACTAAACTTTTCATTGTTGCTATTCCCCAAATGCTATCATGTGATAAACTAACTCTTGATAGTCTGCCTTTTCTTCTCCTTGTGACAACAGATAAGTAATGAAAAAGTCAAGAAACCATTTTTGGGAAGAAGGACAATTGCAAAGCTCAATTCCAATTCAAAGGCAAGGTTCCTTTAAAACTGAGCAGGCATTCATAATTTTAGCCATCTTTTATAGTGAATACAATAATTTGCTTTCCTCAGGATGATTTCCTTCTGCCTCTCCTACTAGCCTGGCTCCTACTGCCATGTCTGTTCCATAAATCCCTAGTCCCTACTCTGTTTCAAATCTAGTAGTGAATGGCGATCCACCATTTTAATAACAGCATGTCAACGTCAGCATAAGGACAAGAGCACAAAAAGCAGCAGTTTCTGCCATCAACCAATTGTCTGACCCAACCCTGAAAGCTAAAAGCCTCAACTACAAAATCAAAGAAACAATATTCACCACATTGTAAAAATCTAATCATTTCACTGGCCACCTCTCCTGTTTCCCACACATCTGTGAAATCTCAACTCTATGACGTCAGTCAATTTCCCATTTCAAACAGTGGGGAGAAAAAGAGATTACAGGTCAGTTTGAAAAATGTACAAAATTAGGTAGAATTAATCCTGTTCTTCCTCCCTACTCCACATTCCCATCCCTACAAGCGATGGCTTCTATATTCTTCTCCCACTCATGAAGTTGATTTGGAATTTCAGAAAGGTTTACTGCAAAAACATGCATTTATACATTCATAACAAGAAAATGAGGCCCTTCCTAAAGAATACTCAATGTCTAGTTCAGCTTAGAAACATGCATATACTAAATGAGGCTAGTAAAAGCCAAATTAAGTTTATTCTTGAATAACTGTATTTATCCTTTAATTAGGTAGAACTAGATAGTCAATATTGTTAACAACTATCAATAAAAATTAAAGAATTAAGACAGAGTACAATTTTCAAATGCAAGTGTTCCTAACAGGTATTTACACAAGGAAAGCAGACTTTATCATTCAAGCACCAATTTCTTCTATGGTTATACAATTTACCTGGCAGGCAGCAAGTACTGTACCAGAATACTACAAGACCAGCTTTCTAGTGTTTTCTCACCTGGTAATGTCTACCAAAATTTGAAGTTTGCATGTGACATTTCATTAACATAATTCAAAGGAATTAACTCTTGGAGTGTTCGCAGAAGGTGAACTAGAATAATTCCTTTTTTCCCTTAAATTCCCATATGTTGCCCACATAGAATTTGTTAGGAATTCCATGTAATCTCAGCAATAGTCTAACATGACATAACCACCATTAACAATAGTATTTCTGTCCCCTTTATTACCTCCTATCCTTCATCTTAGCCTTTCTAGAACAGAATTCCTGTTACTTTATTTCCTTCTGACTTCACTCTCCATATGGGTTTCAATTTGTACTTGATCTAATTCTCACAATTTTTTCCCCACAATTTTATTTTTCTTTTTCTAAATAATAGTTTAATATTTTCTATAACAACCCAATCCTGTTACATGCTTATTCAGGGTTAGCCTTATGCAAAAGAGAAAAAGTAGGCTTTCGATGTAATTTTATTGATACAGATCCCAATTCTAACATACATAAGTACACATACACTTGGCAAGAGACTAAAAGCACAGATTTCTTTGTGTTAAGTACCTGCTGCTTCTTAAGATTATCTTCCTCTCCCTTCCTTTCTTTTCTCTCTTTCCCTCCCTCTCTTTTCAGTTTTGCTTTATGCAGGTTCCACCAACGTAACGTAATTTTTTTTTTTTTTTAAATATCCCAATCAAGTACGTCAGGGAATTCTGCTGATTCTACTTTCAAAATACAGCCCAAATCTGACCAGGTATTATCACCACCAGTACTACTAACCTAATGTGTATTCATTATCACCTCTCATCTGGATTACTGTAATAGCTTCCAACTGGTCTCTTAGCTTCTAACTTTGTCTATCCCTAACCTATTCTTAACAAAATCAGAGCAATCCTTTCAAAATGTAAATCAGATCTTGTCTCTTTGCTGCTCAATGCTTTCGAGAACCTAAAAATGTTTCAAGGCACTTCTGACCACAGCCATTACCTCCCCCTTTACTTCTTTTATTTCTCTCATCTCCTGATTCTCTCTCCCTCCAACACTGCTCCAGACTCGCAGCAAAGGTTTTCCATTAGCTCTTTCTTCCGCCTAGGAATGGTCTCCCAAGATGCATGCATGGACCTTTTTCTAATGTCTTCTCCTGAATCAACTGTTAATAACCTTTAATAAACTATGGTTAAGATACCTAGAATAGATGTGTTACAAGTCTAACTTTTATGTATGTACTACAAACCCAATGTATACCTGTGGTCTCCTTTTCACCTCAAGTCCATTTATTACTTGCACTCACTATTGATGTTTTATCTTAGTAACTATTAAGTCTTTTCCCCATCCATTCTCAGATTGAGATTTAACATTCTCAATCTTTCCCCTACCCTATATGACAACTCCATACACTGATCTCCACCCCAGGATAATCACATACAAATATTTGCAGAGGTTTGAGGATTTAAATTTGTTTCTTGGAGACGGGGATTGTTTCCACAAACACTTCTCTGCACCTTTTTTTTCTCATTTCATAGTAGACAGTGAAATATATCCATAGCAGCTAGTATAGGTACAATGTCATTCTTTTTAATGACTGCAATGTATCATATCAAATGAAACAAATCAAGGCCTTTTCCCTAATTGTTTGCAATTTTTATCACTACTAACAATATTTCAAAAAGAGTATTCCATAAAAAATGCATACATCCTTATATACTGATGCTCTTATTTCACTAAGAGTCTCAGGACTGAAACTGCCAAATTGCTTTTTAAAGAAAAAACTGTAAATTTCACATTTATACTACCAATGCCCCTTACTCCAATTTTGCATCAGAATTAACTGTCAAAACTCCTTTAAATTTTAGAGTAGAAATATAATATCTTATTAGGGTTTGTTGTTGTTGTTCTTGCAGTAATTACACTGTTAAACAAAACTGTTTAAGATTCAGAGGTACAGGATCACCCCTCTTCAGGTATGTTACCACACCACACCTGCCACCAAAACATCCATAACACTCCACCACAGTATAGTGGGTTCCCCCACCCTCTCTACCTCAATCCTCTCCCTCTTAGTGAACAATTCCAATATCAGCTCTGAGAGAATTTTAATTAGAAGTACTATAAGGTTTTTTTCCTATTTATTTTGAAGAAAAAAGGCATTATACCATAGTGTTTAGATGGCAACATGCCATCATAAAAAATAATTTTCCTTCCTAAGTATTTTCTCATTAATTTACTCATTAATTCTGGCAATCTTTTTCTGATTATCTCCCAGATTTTCTAGGCACTCCAATAAACCAAATACATTTATTTTCTCTAGTACTATATTTATTGTTCCCTTTTTTCAAATCTTACTGAAGATGTTAGAATACACAAAACACTGAATAATGATAGTAGAGGGCATACCTCTACTATATAACTTAGATAACTAGGAATTTCACAAAATGTTATAATATTTTGGTCTTTTTGTTTTTATTTATTATATTTATATACCTAGGGAAAGTTTTAAATTTTATCAAATATTTTTTTCAGCATCTACTGGTATAATCATCTCTTTTTCTTCTTTTAATTTAATGAGTCCTATATGCATTGCTCTTGTAATTCATTCAGGGTCAATTATTTTTGTTAAAAGACTCTTAGTATATTATTTGCATTTCAAGAATTCTTATTTAGCAGTCACTCTATTATCAGTTATTTGGATTCGATATTATATTCTGAAAGGTTCACTGCTTGTAACTGTTACATCTTCTCTTTAAAATCTTTTAGGCCTTAGTTCTGATTCTTTCCTTGTTTGATACAATTTGTTCAAGTGTTTTCTTCAAATGGAACAAACAAAAATTATAGTCTCATATTTGAATTATCTTCCATTCTGTGAGGCAAAAAGAATATTGGTTGAGTCATTTATACATTCATATAGTTATCAAAAATTTACACTGTCTAATATGTCCTGTTCAAGGTATTAGAGATAGAACATGAAAAAATAGAGTTCTTGTCTTCAAACAATGTATATTTTAGTTGAGGGAGACTAAAATTAAGCATGTATGTACAAGCATACATGCATGCATGCATATGTGCACACATACATATACATATACAAAGTAATTATTATGAGCTAAAACTCAATAAGGGCAGGAAAGGAAAATGACTGAGTGAAGTGCTATTTTGTATATATTAGGAGTCAGGAGTCAGGAAGGACCTCTGATAATGATTATGAGAACAATGATAGCAGTCAACCTGCATGTAGTGTTTCCTAAGTACCAGGTACTGTGCTAAGTACTATTTTATTGAACATAAAAATAAATTATCTCATCATAAACAACTCTATGAGGGAGTTAGTGTTAAAATAAAAACTGTATAATTACTTAGAGTAAATCATAGAATATGTGACCGAAACAATCATTTAACTATAGTCCATACAATTTAAATGCAAAGTCCAATTAAGAAAATCGTCCTAGGGCCTCCCTGGTGGCGCAGTGAGTTAAGCAACGCACTATGAAGCAGACCGCAGCCACTGCAGCACGAGTTCGATCCCTGCTGCCGGCCAGGGGGGGACCCACATGGTGTGGCAGACCTCTC
>JAGFMF010011568.1:20387911-20420352 GCA_019455555.1 Galemys pyrenaicus
GCTCTCTGTGGTGAATCCTCTCACCCCCCCACACCTCTGGCCTGTACCCCAGTGCTTGTATGCATAAATAAATAAATCTTTAAAAAAAAAAAAGAAAATCGTCCTTGTAAATAAAGTAGCTCAAAAAGTATTTTTAAAAGGTGATTGAAAAAACTCACATCTATAGAAACTTTTAATTAAAATGTTATTTTTATCACGCTATCAGTTAAGAATTGAGGAGAAAAAATACTCAGAAATAAAGTGCTAAAAAACAGGTATTGCGTACACCTGTCAATGTTATTAAAGAACCGTTTTGAAAACTGTAAACACTAGAATTATACAAAATAAACAGACACATTCTCAATAAAAATGGAAATAATAGAATGTTTGTTCACCATGTATACCATCCCTCTGCTGCAACCAACTTCTTACCTGTGTTCTTTAGCCACAATCACTTATTTAAGTCTTTCAATAAGCCCTATTATATCCATTCTATAGATGAGGGATGGGAAATTTAAGAGATTTATTATCTTAGCCTAAAGTCATGACAGGAAAAAAAAGGGAAGAAAAATAAGAATTTGTACAGATGGTGTGGCCATCTAAGAATAGCAAAAGTAATAAATAACAACGTAATAAATAAACATGTTCAGTAAAGTTGTAGGATATAGAGCAAATCCAGAAAAGTGCTTCCCTAATGAAGAGGGATTGTGCAAGGGAAAGAAAATGGGCTGTGGACTCAAACATGACTGATTTAAGTCAAGCACTCTACTCTGGGCAGTTAAGTGAAAAGTGCGTGTTGCAGAGATTAGTGTCTGCAGGGTTACTTCTGTGATAACCCCAGTAGATGTACCAGTGACAAAGTTGCTCAGCAACAATAGCAATCTCAAGCAGTCCTAAAATGCCTAATCAAACAGCTCTATTCCAGATTCTGAAAGATCAAAGACAACTATCTCAACTATGTAAGAAGAAACAGAACCCCCCTCTAGGTTCCAATTTTCTTCTTTTCTCATTAAAAACTACCTTTGCTGTGTTTTAACTAAGTTGCTCTTCTTTCTTCCTTCACTTATTAATAACGCTTTCTCTCTGATTCTCGCTGCTACCTCTCTTCTTTTATCTATTACTTTAATCAAGCATCCCCTTTTGAACTGCCTTCTTCCCCTCACCACCAGATTTGGTTTCCAGAGCACTCATGTTTATCTTTTTTTACCTCCAACAAAATTTTGATATCAAAAGCCCTACTTCTTCTAATACTAGTATAGTTAAGGGAAATTTAGACAATTCAGCATGTTTAGAGTGAAAACAAGATAAAAACCACTAACCTGCTGATGTTCAAATATTATTTGGTTTTGAAAAAAAATTAATGCCCTAAATACAATGCTGTATGTAAAATTCACATAATTTTAATTATTTTGCAAAATTCAAGGAGTAAATTGCAACTTCCTTAACATTTGGTGGGTAACCAAAGAATATTAGTGTCAGAATTATTTTGCAAAATTCAAAGAGTAAGCTATACATTTTTTTAACAAATTTGCTGGGTAATCAAAGAAAATTAGTGTCAGAAAGGAACTTAGTTATTGTTTTAGTGTTCCTCAGCACTACTTCTCTTTTTCATTCAAATCTACTAACACCTCACATATATAAATCATTCACAAAAGAAAGACAAGTCTTTGACACTTTTCTGTCATGGGAATCACAAACCAGTAATCACCACAAAGCTTTTAATTTTTATCATATTACTAAAATTTTATCAGAAACAGATGTCAGCAGCAAAATTTTGATGGAATAAATTAACTTTTATTTCACTTTCATAACAAATTAAGCATTGCTCAGTTGAAAATTTATAATGTCATAAGCCTTGAGGCTGTATTGGGTACTATAATTTAAACCGGTACAATGCCCGGGTTTATTCGCTACTAGAAAAAAATTTAGTAGACTCTTACTAAAAATAATTTAACTGGTAACATCCCAGTTTTCTTTAAACTTCCAATCAATTAAATATTTTTAAAAAGCAACAAAATGACTAAAAGATATCTTAATGTAAATTAATATAGCAATATGTAAATTAGCAATATAGCAGCAAAACAAGTGAAAAGAAAGCATAGCCATTAATATGACTTCCAAAGAAGAAGTCAGACAAAGGTTTATGTACCTGTAAAAGAAACCTACAGTGGCAGAAAAGACCCAACCTATGCTTAAAATTAAAAAAAGCAAATAAGGAGGATGAATTAATAAAAACGATATATATATATATAGTGAAGTATTATTCAGCCTTAAAAAGTAAAGAAATCCTGGTATGCACAACAATATGTTTGAGCCTTGAGGATATTCCAAGTGAAATAAATCAGTCATAAAAAGACAAGTACTGAATGATTCCACTTACATGGGGTATAAGAAGCTGAATTCAAAGAAAGAAAGTAGAATGGTGCTTATGTAGAGTTGGGAGTGTGGGGGGAAATGAGATATTGTTTAATGTGTAATTTTTCAAGATAAAAAAGTTTTCGAGATCTGTTACAAAGCAAAGTGAATATACTTAACACTACTGAACTGAATATATTAAAATGGGTAAGATGGTAAATTTTATGTGTGTTTTATTACATTAAAAGCTTTAAGCATGGAGAGTTGAAAAATATAAGATTTATCGCAAAATTTTTCTTACAGGCAAATAATTCTTGCAGGCAAAACACATAGTTATGTTACAACTTGAACAGTCAAAAGATGTTCAATTTGTGTGATATAGCAGCTCTCCCATATCAATACCGATACATACTACCTAGTTGATTTCTTAAAACTAGTCCCTTAATCAAACTCATTCACTTCTCTTTCCCACAAAGTGCTAAGGTTCCAAATGAAGATCTGTTTTCGACAGACTTCACCAACGTAAATTAGTCCCCAAAACAACCTGCCACCCAGGAAGAACTGTATACTTCCCCATGGAAGTATCGTTATACTTGGATAAATAGTTATACTTAAAACTTCATATTGGCTCAGTGTGATTTGAAAACACTAATCTTATCTTTGCTTTACCTCTTTTTAAAAAAATTTATCAGTATTCCTCTCCTGTTCTCCCAGTGATAGAGGGAGCTATAGTGATATTCTATTTCATTCTTTTTTTATTATTATTATTTACTGTTAAAGTACTTTTCTTATATCATTGTTAATTTTGGGGCAGTATTCAATTTCTCCCCTCAAGTGCAGTATCTGTAGTTGAATTGACTCCTTTCTCTCTATCACTATAGCTAATACCTTAATACAAGATGTCATTATTTCTCATGTGGATTATTATTATTGCAAGCTTCCAAATGGGTCTTCTTAATTTCAGACCTGCAACCTAAACCATTTCCTACACTGTTGCTGCTAATGATGTAACCAAAATAATAATCAGTTTGCTGTAATTTTTTTAATGGCTTCCCATAATCTTCAGGAGAAATTAAAATTTCCAGCATAAATGCAAGGATTCATAACATGGTCACTAAGTTTCTCTTCGGCATTAGCACCACCTTCAATATAAATGATATACACCCACATACTATGCTACAGTTCTTGGGAGCCACTTAAGGTCCCAGGATGTTTCACATCTCATTTTATACGTGCAACTTTCTCTCATTAGAAAAATCTTACCTTTTTTTGTTTGTTTGTTTGTTTGCTTTTTTTAAAAAGATTTATTTACTTATGCATACAAGCACTGGGGTACAGTCCAGAGGCACGGGGGGTGAGAGAATCCACCAGACAGAATGGGGAGCAGAACAGGCAGATCAACCGAAATACAATGCTGAGGGGAGCAGCGGGCGAGGATCTAGTGTGCCATGTGGGTCCCCTCCCCAGCCGGGGGCAGGGTTCAAACTCATGATGCAGTGGGTGCGCTTTGCTTCATAGCGCGTTGCTTAACCCATTGCACCACCAGGGAGGGCCCAGAAAAATCTTACCTTATACGACAACCTCATCATCAAACATTCCAGTAAAACCGCCTTTACTTAAGGACTCTAAGTCTATACCTAACCCAACCTCATTCCCAATAAAGCTGAGTTTTATCATTATCTAAACAGAATTGCCACAGTATTTGTCAAACATATAATAAAATACTTCTTGTCTATCTCATAAATAAGCTCTTTAAGCAAAAGGAAAATTCTTTCATTCAAGTCTATTATTTATCCTGAAGTAAAATGCAGCACCTGGAATGAAGAAGGTGGTTAAAAAGTGTTTTTAAAATGCATAAATGTTTTTAAAATGCATAGTGCATAAATGTTTTTAAAATGCATAATAGGTCTATTATTGTGCAGGATGCATTCAAATTTTATTTTCTTTAACCAAATATCAAAATTAATGATCCAGTAAAATCAAAATACTAACATTAATTTTTCTAATTCTGTACCTATAAGAATATATAATACAGTTGTTATTTTTTGTAGTTCATTCTTCAAAGCATTGTCTTCTTTTATAAGAATGTGGAACCCAGTGAAAAAAGGAAGAACCTTCCCAAAAGTTTTACAGTAAAAACTGAGTCGCCTCCACATTCTGATCTAGACTCTCCAAATAACCTTTCAATAAATTAAATAAGACCAGATTCATATAGAAATCTTTATTCCCTACCTATAAAAGAGTGAAATATTAAATTTGCTTTCTATTAAGGAACAAATTAAATATTAGACAAATATTTTAATGCTATGGAATACAAATAAAAACTTAAACTTTTTAAATTGGAAAATTAAAGCTTGGAAAACACTATCAAGAGCCTGTTTATGTGTTTAAAAGCCTTGGCATTTCCAGCAGATCTAAGAACGTTGATATAAAACAGGGTACATTTCAGGTTATATTTTTATGGTTGGTAGGAGAAAAGCCACATAGTGTTAACACTTTCAACTTTACATTCAATTTTTTCTTATACGTAAGTAGAGTTATCAACAGTACCTTTCCATTACATTTTTTAAAAGGATTAGAATTAAGTATCACACTTAGAGTAGTACCTATCACCTAATAAAAACATAGTAAATGCCAGAGCCTCCCTGGTGGCGCAAGGGGTTAAGCCCAGCACTATGAAGCTATCTTCAACCACTGCAGTGTGAGTTTGATGCCTAGGGTTAGGGGATAGCGAGAGAACTAACCCATGATGCAGCAGATCTCTCCTGTATCACCCACTGCTCCCTCAGCAGTGTATATCAGTAGATCTGTCTACTCTGTCTTCCACTGTGTCTCCGGTGAATCCTCTCACATCCCTCCACCTCTGGACTGTACCCCAGTTCTTGTATGCATAAATAAATAAATAATTTTTTGGGTAAAAAAAGATGTACATTCATGCCTGTTTAAAAAAAATAGTAAATATCTAGGAATTATTACTATAATTATTATGACATTCCCAGGTCCCTAAAATTTACCATTGGAATAAACTTCAAAGAAGAAAGTATCACTCATATCAATCTACATTTATTGATATATCTACCAAATTTACTCACACTTATGTTGATCCCTAATTAATTGAAGAAAGATTTCATTAGTATTCTGCTAATTAGTATTCACTTTCAAATCATGGCACAAGTACTATAAAAACACAACAATAAACACCAAAATAAAAGAGAATCAACACCCAACTATAACCCTGAACCTCAACAGAACTGACTTCTACCTTTCCTCATCCATCCAATGGCAATCATTATACCTACATGATCTCACAGGGTTAATTGTGAACATTAAAGAAAATACGTAAAACTGTCTTCTAAATAAACATAAATATTAATAGTCATGAAATGTTTCATTAACACAGGTTAATAAAATGATACTATTGCTATAGAAAGGTCAAATAGTAAATATATTCCACATTTTAAGCACAACTAGTCCTCCCCTTTTTCAGAATCAAGTATTTACTTCTTTTAGCCATCTTTATTTGGTTTAGGTACAGCTGTCAACACCTCATACAGTATTCCCTTCAACAATACCTTATATAACTATGCATAAAATGTATTTTCCAAAATATACTGAAAAGAACTAACAGCTTCAACAAAAGCATAAATGCTTCTGAGGTGATAAGAGAATAAACTGGCTTAGAGGTTTCTCTTTGAAGTGTTTAAATAAAGCATACCAATTAACTAGACAGTACTAGAAACATGGACACCAAGCAGCACTACTCTGAATCCCACCAGGACACATGTATTCTGCTTTCTTGCTAGGGCACTCAGCACTAAGAAGACAAATTTACAGAAAGAATAAAGAGTATTAGGATGTATACGCTCTAATGTTAACTTCTTACTGTGTGTCAAAACTATGTAAGGCACTTTTATGTAGTTTCTCATTTAACCCTCACAACCCTTTAGAAGTATTATAATTTTCTCTCTTTTCCATGATGTAACTTTAGACTTTAAGAGGTTGTAAACTGCTTATGTCACTGAGAGTATATGATGTAGAAAGCTTACAAAAGCTACACTTAAAGATCTGAATTCAAAGTTAGTCCTTTCCATTTTACCATATCATCAACCACTGAAATAGCAAATTTTTTAAAATACCACCAGGGACATATATACCACTGAAGTAGTTGATGATATATGCATCAAGGTTTATAGGGAAAGTCAACACAAATACTTCCAGTTCCTTTGTAAATAAATGGACATAGAAAAATTCTCCCAATAACTAGTTTAAACATAAAGAAAATTTGCCGCTCATTCAAATGCTATTCTATTAAACCAAAATGATCTCCTTATCCCAATACAATGGTTTTAGCAAATGTCAAAAGAAAAATCATATTAAGAAATACTAATTCATCCAAGGTCATTTTCTGTATTAGCCACTTAGTAAAAAAACAGAATAAAGAATACTCTGGCAAGAGTGGTGATTATTCAATCACATATACCTCATTAAAAACAACAGGAAAATTATATATACATAACAAAAAGTAATCTTATAGCAAAAAAATGAACAGAAGAATATCAATTTTAAGAGACATTAAATATTTAGTATCTGTTGGTTCTCTGCAAAGCAGGGAGCATCTTCTATAAATATGTGCTTCAGGCAGTACAGAATCTATACTGAAAAATAAGCAGGCAAGTTTAAATAAAATGAAGATTCTCTGGTGTATACACTTAATTCCTTCACAGTAAACCAAAATTTTCCCATGTGATTTGCCTTTGGAGAACACAGGAATAAATCTCACTTGATCAAGGAAACTGCCATGAAGAATGTATGTTAATCTAACATGGCTGGCCTAGTTTGCCTTATAAGACACCCAGTTCTTATAAGATGTGGAAAATTAATCATTTTCAGCCACTGTTTCACTGCATGTAAGCCTCAATTACCCACAACTAAAACAGAATAATGACACTCCATGATGGCTCAAACATATGAGTCCAATGATAAAATGGGGATGGGAAGTAAGACCCACTAGAAATGGTAACATTTGTATAGTGAATAAGCTCTACTTCTCTCCCACAGGAGTCTCAACAGTGTTAACCTTAATTTACCTTGTCTCCTCAGAACACTGTAGAAAAAAAAAAAAGATTATATTGCCTTTTTTTATTAAATCTTGTGTCAGCAAATGAAAGGAAGTTTAGCTTTCCAAAATGACTAAGTCCAGATACATTTTCATTGATGCTGTCAATTACTTTTCTAATTTTTTACTCTGATTCTAATACAAATTTCAGCTTAACTAAAAAAGACAAACTGAAATTACTCAGGGGTTTTATGCAAAACTTCCAATTGTGTGTCCTAAACTCTTTCACTCCAAAGTGAGTTCACAAACTCTGACAGATGTTTTATAACTCTGTTTAAATATTTAGTCAGTAAAAGGATGAAATAAAAAAAAAACAACTCAGAATGATTTCATTCTTCTCAAAAGCAGGGTGGTCTATGGGCAATTTTGGTACCAGTGGTGTTGCCGGGGGAACAAAATGAAAACAGGTGCCATCAAATTCAAATTAAAGATTTAGTTCTATTTTAAACCACCTTAAACAATGTTTCCATAAACTTTTTAACTGATACTACTATAAATTTGACAATATTTTATAACAAGAAAAGGATTATAAATTGTCTGTAGACCATCAAATTTTAACTGTAACAAATTTAGACTGATTGGCAACACTTCCTTTTAAAAAACTTTCTTTCATTAACTATGCAGCATCATTTAAAAAATGAAATGAATATGTAATAAAAGGCAAGTCAAAATAAGGAAACAGCATATATAAACCTTAATACTCTTTTGTAAAAGATCTTACCTTGCTTTTAACTTACACTTTTAAAAAATTAAAAATCAAGCACAAAAAAACTTTAATTCATAACAGAAATTAAACACAACAGAAAAGTTATGTATTTAATAACACTATAAAAATTTAATGTTTCCCCATAAGCCTAATTATATTTGCATTATTGTTAAAACTGAATGTTTTCTATATAAAACATCCAATAACTTTTGTCTTATTTTAGTATTGAAAAGAAAACAAGTACTTGGCTTCTACCATTAACATCACTTTTTATTAACTTTAAAAGAGATGATGTTATTACTACAGAAGTTAATTGATGTTTTAAAAATACATTTCAGTATTAGAATTTTTCTCAGTTGTTTCACAAAAGTCATCAATGACAAAAAACAGTATTTGGTTCAAAGTTTTATTCTAATCAATGCATTCATAAGAATTTTTTTGATAAGTGATGGTGCATATATTAGGTTGGTATTCTTATAAGAATCAGAAAGAGTTAGGTACTTTGTTCCCAAAGTAGATTCTATATATATGTAGGTAAGATAAGATGTACCTTATGCAGTATAATTAGTTATTTAGAAAGAAATTTCTCTGTAATAGCTTTGACACTTTAAAAAATGTTTAAATCTATAGGGACACTGCATCTTACACAGATGAGAGTTCCTTTATTCTAATTACAAATAATGAAATTCCATTGTCATTTAACATCTTACAGACAGTTCAAAGTTTTATTTTTCAGCAGTGCTCTGGGGAAACATAAGTTGGTTCATTAGTGTGGAATCATAACTTACAGTCAGCTCCATTATTTGGATTCTTTCCAATACTTAACCACGCTGAGGATTTCATCAGTTAGTGTTCAGAAAAACTTAAAGTTTTCAGTATTAATAGAAAAATTTATTTGAAACTAATATTTAGAGTTTGAAATTTCCTCCCATTAAACTACATTTACAAAAACAATAGTTTCAGATTAGCACTTCTAAGTATTTGAATCATAAAAGAAAAATATACAGATTTATAGGAAGTTGACCAATGTAAAACTTCCTTTCCAGTCATGTTAAAGTTTTAAATAATCTCACTTGTATATAATTATAAAATCACTGTCCTACTCTACTAGTTACTTTCAAAGTAATTAATCAAAGTCAGAGAAAGCCAACCATCAACTAAAACATGTTTCAAATTTCCTTCTCAGAGAAATGTCAAAAAAAAGATGAGTCAATTTCACTTTAATTAAAACCTCACTTAGAATATGAAATGTTTTCTATTTAATTCCAATTATATTTCAATTGTGTCCAGCTTTCAAACTGCTTCTGCTACTTGATTACACTTGCCAAATTAATCTTTTCTTATGATTCATATAAACAAAATCAAAGAAGATGGATATTCTAGTACATATACAGTATTTTGCATCTTACAATAAATCAAACAATACACTCATTAAAAAAATTAACTCTAAGCAAATTAGCTTCAATTCATTAATGGCTTATTTATATCTTAAATAATATATTAGCTAAGAATACTTAAATTTTATTCTTCCAGTGTTAGAAATTGTAACATTTTTACTTTTTTTTTTTCTTAAATTCTTTACTATTTCCTAAAAGCACAAAAAATCTAATGGCCTAGAGTACTACTTTTGAATAGCTTTCCCACAAGAGTTAGAAGTAACTCTTTCTGCGAGTACCAGGATTAATTATGGCAATCTAATCATACAGTCCTCTAAAGCTCTGTAACTCTTCCTGCGAGTACCAGGATAAGTTATGGCAATCTAATCATACAGTCCTCTAAAGCTCTGTGACCCAAAACAGACTCCTCAAACAACAACTGGCCATAATGTCAAACTCACAAATACCTTTAACTAAGTATGGTGCACATTTGGTTGGTTCAAATGCAGGAAAACTTGTCCTTTGTACATCCTCACATTCTTTGTGAAACCTTTCAAAAAATAAGAAGGCAGGGAAATCGATTCATCTAAAATATTTCCATTTTACTAATAAGCAACAGTCTTCTAAAAATTGCAAATGGACATTTTAGAAGAAAGACACTTTCTATGATGACTTTTTAGGCTGCTGCACAAAGAGTCAAGGAACTAACCCCTCCCCCAAATCAAAAGAGTCTGTAGACCCTACTACAGATTTTAGCAACATATTGCACAACTGAAGGTACCACAATACTAGTTCCTACAACACTTTAGTCAAACACAAAACTCTCTCCTCCTTTTCTGTCACTTACCTCCTTTCTCCTACACTGTTCTATGTATGTTTTAGCCCTTCTTTTTTTTTTTTTTTAAAGATTTATTTATTTATGCATACAAGCAGTGGGATACAGGCCAGAGATGTGGGGGGCAGGGTGAGAAGATTCACCACAGAGAGCGGGGAGCAGAACAGGCAGATCAACGGAAGTACACTGCTGAGGGGAGCAGCGGGCGAGGCAGGAGAGGTCTGCTGCGCCATGTGGGTCCCCTCCCTGGCCGAGGGCAGGGATCGAACTTGTGCTGCAGTGGCTGCTGTTTGCTTCATAGTGAGTTGCTTAACCCACTGCGCCACCAGGGAGGCCCTGGTTTAGCCCTTCTTCAAAGGCATTTGAAGGCAGGAAAGATTCAGAATACCTTTCACATGAGAGATGAAATAACTTACTGATGTAATGGTTCAGAGAAGGCTCTAACTCCTAGTACCTTCAATCACAAGCAATTCCACCTATAGGGGCCTCCCCGGTGGCGCAGTGGGTTAAGCAACACACTATCAAGCAAACCGCAGCCACTGCAGCACGAGTTCGATCCCTGCCTCCGGCCAGGGAGGGGACCCACATGGCGCGGCAGACCTCTCCTGCTGTGCCCGCTGCTCCCCTCAGCAGTGTACTTCTGTTATCTGCCTGTTCTGCTCCCCGCTCTCTGTGGTGAATCCTCTCAACCCCCACACCTCTGGCCTGTACCCCAGTGCTTGTACGCATAAATAAATCTTTAAAAAAAAAAACAAAAACAAGCAATTCCACCTATATATCCAACAGATAGCTAAACTTATAGATAACTTTTGAACCCTCTTCAAGAGTTTAAAGTAGACAAATATTTAAAATTAGTACTTACTGCAATGTATTGAAAATTAAAACAGAAAGAAAAAGGACTCATGACAAAAGGTACCAGTCTACACACAAATAGAAATCATTAGATTTAAGGTCAAATCTTTAGCCTCACTGAGCAGCTCACTAAATTTAAGACACTCAATGCAGCAAACATATGAAAGAAAGTCACTGTTGAAGAACCTGTGCAAAATGCTACAAATAAAGACAAAGCAAATGAGATTAGAGACTGTATAACGAAGTTATCTGGGATGAAAACCTTCTATTACAACTTTCTGCCAACTGTCTGAATTATACAAGTATTACTTATGAAATTAGAGGACAGCCTGTATGAATAGAAGGGCCAACTTTGTGCTAAAATCACTGTCTAAATCCATCTGAGAAAAAAAAAAAACCCTCCCACAGGAGGAACAAACCAAAGACACAGTTAATTACAACTACATACAAATGAAAATGCCATAAATTCAGTTAGCAGTCCATAAGAAAATAAATTAGCAATGTCATTATTTGTACACATACAGAATAACAAATAAAATACTCTATATTATGTAAAATAAATGCTTAAAAATTTCTCTGACATAAGTGTTGCAATTTTGGATATAAATTCTGTCTTGTCATATAGCTCGCATTCGAATAAAATCACAGCTCAAAATTTTGTTTTACATAAACTCTTTCATCTACACCAATTACTTGCATAACATTGCCACCTTCCATGACTATAGCAGATTTAGAAAGTAAAGAGGTTTGTGTTTTTATTTTTGTTTTCTTATATTCAGTGTTCAGCGAAGAAAAAGTCTACAAAAGATCCTTATTTCTTTTATAGAAATGATTCAAAGCAATGCATCAATAAATCAAAAGAATGATTTCTCTATTAGCAAAACCGTATAACTTATGATTAAAGGGTTTTTAAGATGATTTAACTTTTCTTAAAGAAAAAAAAGTAGAAAGTTGGGTGATAAAAAGATTAGTGATCAGAATTCTAGAAACTATCCAATGCTGCTAAATTCTGTCTATGAAGCTACTACTTTTTTGTGTTGGCTTAAATTTTACATAAAGAGACTCCAAACAATTGTGAAATGTTTCAGAGTTCTAGAAGTTAACAAACTTAATTGTGTTTCTTTAAAAATATATTATTCAGTTGGGGTGGTTTTTAGCTCTCCAAAGTATCAAAAAGATAATGTCTACAATGTTTGCTCTTCTATCTTTTATTTATGGTCTCCAAAATTTTACTATAAACCAGACATTTTGTTAATACCACATAAATTTTCCTAATTTATGCTTCAAGGTCACAGAATTCCCTTTTCAATTTGGTTCAGTTTTTACTTAAGACCAGTTTCACACGAGGATAAATAGAACACCATCTTACATCTACGTTGAGATGACAGAACCTAGAATTTTACTGCCTGGGTTCTAATCCTAGTTCTTCCATATTAAATAACTAATGTAATTACTAGCTACTTAATTTCTCTATACCTTACTTTTATTACTACTATCTATAAAGTGCAGATAGTAGTAATTAACATCTATTTCAAGGATTTACTATGAAAATTAAAAATAAGTTAGTATTCACATAATATATAGACTACAACCACAAAAAGGAACAAAGCACTGATACATGCTATTACAAGGATAAACCCTGAATGCACTATGCCAAGTAAAAGAAGACTCCTTTCATTTAGATGAAATATCCATTCCACAGAGATAGACTATAGAATGGAGGATGTCAGGGTTAGGGATGGGGGGTGGGATGAAGATTAAATGCTTAAAGTTTACTAGGTCTATTTTGGAGAAAAGGAAATATTTTAGAACTAGATGGTGATGGTGATGGTGGTGGTGGTAATAGCACAACATCATGAATGGACTAATTGCATTCCAGTGAATGATTCTCCTTAGAATAGCTTTATGTTTCATTAATTTCATCTCAATGAATTTAAATTTAAAAAGAGTAATAAACTCTATTGATACCTTGAAAAATATTTAGAAAAATGGTATACAGAAAAAGCTAATAAATATCAGCTATATAATTACTATCCAAGCCATAAGAGTTGGTAAATACATAGGATACTATGTTATATTCCAAAAAGTCAATAGGCATAGGTTTAGAGTTCTATATTTACTTTTAAGTATTCATTTTAACAAGTTATTTCTGTTAAATTCAGCATGAAATGATATAATTTATCTAGCAGAAACTCATTTCATATCCAAAGAAATATTCACAAAAAAAATACATGATAAATGGCAACTGAAAAATTACTCTGTATATTTACTAATCCATGTTATTCAAGTTATATATATAAAATTCTAGCAAAAAGTGTGTTAAAATACCTAGGAAAAAAGGACCTAAGCTATAAGGCAAATGTACACAAAATCGTAACAAAAGAACTACTTTGCAAATTTAACCCCACAAATTAAAAACATTATAGTTATACTTAATAATGTAACATGTATAACACCACCAAAAGATTAACATATTTATTTATCTGTGTACCTCTAAGGAAGTTCAACTTACAATAAGACAGAAAAATGTTTTATAATGGAAGAAAATATGGGAATCAAGAACTGGATCAGCCCAGTGAAAGCGAATTAAAATTTATAAAGAACATAAAACCGTATTTATGACTAGTCAGGATCACTAATTCATTTTTCGTCTTTAAAGTAAAAACAAGATAAAAGTAGAAAAAAGTATTCCATGTTCTAAACTTAAAAGCATTTATCCTATAGTTTCTAAAGAACGCATCAATAAATGAAGAGATCATCACCAGATCTCAAATTATCGATTAGAGTAGCCAAGAGATTAAGTACGAAAACCCACTACCTCATATAAAAGCCACTCTTCTAGAAGCAACTATGAGATACTTTCTACTAATATCTCAAAGGCCATGAAATATTTCAAAAGCAAGAGAATCATTCCTATTTTCCATTTCTTGGCCTCACATATTTGTTTTACTATGAGAAGGCTGTCTTTTTATACTCTTTGTTGTGTTTAATGTTTATCTTATAAATTTCCATTAAATGTGTTACAAAGATTGTTACTGGGAATAAGTATACTTTAAACATACCCTTATGAATGACAAGAAGGAAAACTATTAATAATTTATATATAAAGTTAAATTATTATGATAAACTCAAATATTACACGTGGACATTAGCATGTAACCTGGTTCAAGAGCACAGTTTAGGTCAATCTTTACTAACAGCCAAATATTAATAATTGAAGAAAATTAAGTACCAAGTACTTTATGAAAAAAACCTCAAATAAAGTTTGTTTAAAATAAAGCATTACATATCAACAACAGCTTGTGTTATGAGAAAGAACTTTAAACCCTGAAAACTATTATTTTTAAATATTTCCTTTTTCTCTGAAGATCTTGAATAAATCAGATTCCTGGAATCATTTAAAAGTGAGTCATCTTAAATACAGATGTAATTTCCTTAAATCTCATGAGGTAAAATATTTGAATAAAACTATTATACATCATGTATGCCTTCTTATCTGTATATCTAATATTTCAAAAGTTGGAAGAGAAATGGAAAAGTGTGATGGTTCCTAACAACCTAAAACATAGAATTAATTAGCAAATATCCAGCAAGTGTGCTCCTGTTGAATATGTACATATATCAAGAGAAATTCAAAATAGGAACTCAGAGATTTTTACATCCATGTTTACAGCAATATTATTTATAACGGAAAAAAGGGCACATAAAACCCAAATGTCCACCAATGGCTAGACAAACAAAATGTGGTATACACAAAAGAATATTATCAGCCTTAATAAGGAATGAAATTTTGACACATGCCACAACATGTGGACATTGTACTTGTACACATTATACTACATAAAAGAAGTTAGACACAAAAAAAACACAATTATTTCATGAGTCCAACTTCTTTAAGGAGTTTAGAAAAGACAAATTCATTTAAAACAAAAAGCAGAATGGTATTAACTGGGGTTAGGGGCCAAGACAATGGGGGTTAATGTCAATAGATACAGAGTTTCAGCTTGGGATGAAGAAAAAGCTCTAAACATGAATACTGGTGATGGCTGATGAATAAGAAGTCTATTTAGTGTCACTGGAAATGGTTTAAATGGTAAATTTTATGTCATATATTTTACCACAATAAACAAAATAAAATAAATTTTAAATAAAGTTTTGGAAATGGATGGTTGTAACAGTTGTGCCACAATGTCAACATACATAATGTCATTAAACTGCATACTTCAAAATGCTTAAAACAGTAATTTTTGTTATATATACATTTTCCATTTTTTTTAAGCTGGGTGAAGTCTCTTAATAATTACCTTCACTCTAAAAAATTAAATGTAGAACAGGTGAGAATATTGTTGCTATGAGGCTTTGAATACCTTGTAAGCAACTGAACCACACTACTGATAATTAGCACACCTAAAACAAGTACAGCAGGTTCTCAAATAATGTAATTTTATCTAATGTTACTTCATCATAACACTGATGAGAGAGGAAAAATAATCAACTCCTGGCTGGGACCAGTACTAATGTGGAGTTTGCATGTTCTCCCCATGTCTGCATGGATTTTGTCAGGTATTCTCCTCAGGTTTCCTCCCACATCTCAAAGATGTACAGATAGATTAGATTCATTGGATTCTTTAAATTGTCTCTACGTGAGTGAGTCTGGACAGAGTGTGCGTGTACTCTGTAACGGATGGGTACAAACCTTGCACCTTGGGTTGCTAAGATAGGCTCCAGCTACTTGCAACATTCAACTGAAACAGACAAGTTAGAAAATGAATGAATGAATGAATACAAATTACTGTTTAATATTATAAGTGTTTGGGGTTTATTTAGAAATTTGGCAATGTTTTTGTGACATTGCTGTATGAACTTATTTCTTGTTTATATCAATTAGTCTATGGTAAAATTGTTTCATTACACATCATTTTGCTTAAAGTAGTGGTTTCCAAAAACCTATTGTCAACTTTAAGGAAGGGCTTCACCTTTTTTAAATTTTATACTTAGCAAAAGTATCACAAGCCTTTAACCTAATAGCCCTTAGTCTTACGATGCTCCTGCCACAGTGTACTTTAAGACTCTTAAAACATAGCACTTAACGTTCAAGGCATGAGTATGTTATGAACAAAATACACTTTAAAATCTACTTAGCCCATTGGCTAATAACTATACTTATACCCCCAAATGCATGTTCTTCTACCTTAACCAGGGCTTGTTTCATACTGTCCTTGTCCCATTCTTTATATCTTGAATTCTCTCTTCTGATCCTTGATCTCATTCTAAAGTCTTTTAGTCCCTTCAACGATTAAAATATTTTTTTAATCTTAATACTCTCAAAGGTTTGCCAAATATTCACTTCTTAGCTGCCAAACATCCCAAATAGTTTACTAGTGCTGCTTCCACTTCCCTAATTCTGATTTATCCCTTGGTCCCTCAGGAACTGGCTTCCCCTCTACTGAATTATGCTCCTGAAAGTTAACCATCACCTCCAATTTGGTAATCTCTCCTTAATAACCAACATCAAGACAGAAAAAGAAGACAAGCATTTGTAACAGATCACCAATTACCTTCCTATAGCTATTTCACCCTTGCCTAAAATACTCCAAATTCTTCTCTTAGTCCCTGGCTTCTCTTTTATTCCCCTCCCCGAAGTTCCCAAATATGAATACTTGTTACACTGTTCTTTATTTTTCCCTTCTTTCCTAAAAACTTCTCAGAAATTTTCTTCTTCAAACTGAAAAATATTTTATAAATACAGCATACCATTAGCACAAGAGACACTAGAAGGATTAGGTAGTTGGAGAGTAATTCAATTCACCCCAATAACTAATTAGTTGGCAGTAAAAGGAATGCTTCCCTACTGCACATACATATACCAGTGTTCAAGGTTAAGAAAACCACATTTGTATTTTTTGGCAGGTGAAATACATTTTAAATGAAAAAAACATTTAGAATGTTTTCTTTTTAAAATGATTGCACTGCTAGAAGGAAGTATCTAACAATCTGTTCATTATTAATTGCATGTTTTCTGATATGGTTAATTATTTAGGCTTGATGCAATCATTCAGCTGGTTAAGACTGCTTACTGATACAAAGTTAAAGATAGGATGTATAAATTGCAATGTAAATACCAGTATTTTAAGGCTCAAAAATAATTTCCTTTTAATAGAGAGTTTTAAAAATTCTATATAGAAATAATATTTGTAGAACGGAAATAGAAAAATAAAATCCATAGAGAATTGATATGTTATACTTTAAGAGTCGTCGAAACACTATCTCCTTCAAAAGTATAATTTATGAGAAATAATGGACAATTTATTGATATGGAAAATTAAAACCAAGGATATTTTACAGGCTTCATAACTATGGACTAACAATGCTTCTTAAGTTGTTCCCTTTCTCCTTAAAAAAAAAACTACTCATTTTATACTTTATCACAAAAGTAGAATGTATATGAAATTATTTCATCTAAACAATCTTTTAAATATCCTAGGGCTCAAAATATTTAAGGATATGAAGAAGTTATCATGATATACCACTAAATGAAAAATAAAAATCACAACATAGTATGATCTATGATTTTAATTTTGGTTAAAAAAAAAAAAGGCACTGGGGGGGATAAGAATATGTTAGGCAAACAGGATCACATATCAAAAGGTTTACTGTAAATCTCTAAGCATTACAAGTGCAAGTGAGTTTTATTTTCTCTTTATAATTTGCTTTCTTTACATCTTCCTTCCTTAATACAAAAGAAATATATACATTACATTTATAGCTCGGTTTCCTAGAAGAATAAACTATACATGATACTTGATTTTCTTTCTGCCTGATATTTTTACAGCGTATAAAGAGACCATCTTCCAAAACTGCACAGTGACTTTTAAGTGTTTTCAGTGTTCTCATGTCTCAGTCCATCAACAAATACTGCTAATTTACCTTCAAAAAATGCCAGAAATTAACTACTTCTCATTACCTTTACTGCTTCTACCATTCTCATCCAAGTCACTAACATCTCTTGTTGAATTTATACAAGTCTCTCAAACCAGTTCATGTAATTCTACCTTTGTAACTCTTTAGACTGTTCTCATGTCACTCCTACTCAGCCATCTCATATCACACCTCTCATCTATATTGCAAGTATCTATGATCCATACTAGGATGAAGATCCTAGTGCTCCCACTTGAAGATCACTGAATTTGTAGTTAGTTGTCTCTTCCGGGTGTATTCTGCATCCAGATATACTCATTTCCTCCTTTTCAAGCAGCATTTTCTCACACAAACTTCACTGGCAATCCAACATAATACATCAGTCATTCCACCCCACTGTTGAGACTTTTCTACTTCAAGTCCCTGCTTAATCTTTTTCTAGAATGTTACTATCCAATAAGCAAATGTTACATTTATTTCTCTGCCTTACTATCTCTTGTTCTCACCTCATGAAATGATGGTAACTCATTTATTCCCATTATGGAAATCATCTTTAAACAATGTTAGGAGAGCTAGATGCCTAAAGAACAGCTATGATTAAAAAAAATAATAATGAAGCCATATTTTCTCAAAACTAAAAGGGAACACCTACGATCTTCTTTTCAAAATTTAGGTATATTATTATGACCTGACTTTGCTATTTCAAAGGATCTCTAAGATACTACATTGCTATTATTTTTTATTCTAAAAAGCAAGCAATATTATCTAAAATATACTGCAACTCTTCTACGTTTTTCACCAGAATATTCAATCCCAGTCTATGAGGCTGCATATAAAAGTTTCCTTATGTATAAACAAAAAGAAAGCTGAATATTGTACTACTATGCACCTGAGTATTTGTTATCTAAAATATCTTGAGATATTTTATAAACATCAATCAATGCTGTGCAAAAAAAAAAACTAAGGGGGAATAGGCAATTAGATATTGTGAAAAAAAAAAATGGAGGCAATCAGAAGAAATACAGTCCATGGTGGTAGTGACACAAGCTAAGCAGGAGGTATGGATAATCTGGGTAAGTGCCATGGAAAAATAAATATCATGATTGGACTTGAGGCAAATGGAAACAGTTCAAATTGGCTTCATACAGTACTCTGTGGAACATATGATGTCCATATGTCCATTACCAACAAACTGAAACATGGAAAATAACAAAAGCCAATGCTGAGATGGCTATAAGAACACACCCAATGCCAGTCTCTACCACACTACAGCAGCATAACTTACTACAGCTGCCAGGTAAGCTGGCTCGGAAGTCAGAAGCAATAAGAAAAGAATGGGAAAAGGCCTTACTATAAACTGTTCTTTCCTTATAGAAGAAAAGCCCAGAATTATATACTAGAAGTACAATGTGACCACAACAAAGACTGGTAAGTAAAGCATAGTATTTCCCCTAGAGATAGTTTTCAAAAGAATAAAACACTTTAAAATTAAAGAGGTGAGGATTTTATATAAATCTACAAATGATTTAAGATCTAGAGAACTAAATAAAGATGAATAAGATGGAGTAGAATTCAAATTAAAAACTTATATATGTGATCTTTAATGTTTGAGATACATAATAAAAACCAAAACCAGACTAGTCAAAAGATGTGCTTGGAATCTATTGTGTTTTTATGTCAACACTAATAATAACTCTATCAAATTTCCTTCTGATATTTTCTAGAACCATCTGATCCATAGTCAGATGCGTTATCCATTGCGCCACTGGTCCCACACTTCTGATATTTTCTAACTCCCAGAGTGAATCCTCAAGATACAATCATAGGTGACATAAAAGAAATGCTTAGGCAAATATCATGAAGGACCAATTTATACCTTAAAGTCAGAACTATAAAAAAAAAACACTATAAAGTGTTCCTGACCTTTTAATCTAATAATAACCAGATATTCCCAGCCAGGTGAACTGCATAAAATTAACTTCAGCCCTAATTCAGAAATACAGTGTTTGTCACTCACTGAAACTATATGGTAATAAAATCCAGCACTTAAAAATACATAACTATTTTATAGTAAATATCAATGTCACTCCTATTTCAACCTGAGTTCCCATCATACCCTTAAATCTCCCAAACTTGAAACCAAGTACAATTTCTTGAGTAGCTGGAGTGTGGTTAAGGAAAGGAAGCTATGCTTGTTTGTATGGAATCTGCCATTTCCTCCCTGCCAAAACACTTGTTTAAAAAGTCATGTAATATTTCTATTAAATTGTAAATGCAGCCGACAAGGAAATGGCCTACTGGCAGTATATTACCTTTGTGGCAGTGCCAACGGGCCTACAGCAAAATAGTGCACATGATAATTTCAACATGCATTCCCAAGTAACAAAATTGTGCTTTACATAAATACCACAGAACCTGAGCAAGATCCAGAAAAAGCAATGAAAATTTGCCCAAGCTTTCATGCTTGCCTATATCAATTGTATGTCATAACTAAAGCAAAATAGAAAAGCATCTACATATGTCCAAGAAGCTTGTGAAGTTAGATCATATAACCCTGGGAAAACTATTGCAACTTAAATCTGTGTATTTCTTGTTAACCACTGTAACAACTCACTAATAAAAATTAAGAAAAACTGTGGGTATCAAATGAACCAAAATGTACTAACTACATACAAGTCCTTAAAGACCATAATGCAACTTATTAACAGGAACATATGTTCAGTGTAAGCCACAATTGTTATGTTAAATTACTTCTTCCTTTGATAGCATTCATTTGATTACAGAATTTAAGAGATTCACAAACCTTCCAATTAAAATGGTGACCTTCAGTTTGTAAGTCACTTACTGCAATGCTTATAGTCACCTCTGATCATTTAGTCCTTACCTTTCATTATATAGCACAACTACATGTAATTATGCTACTTAAATGATTCCAGATGTAATAAATATGATTCTATTTATGGAAAAGTTATATTGAAAACTAAGTTAACATAAGCAAATAATTAATTTGTAATTAGTATAGACTTCTGGGACAGATGAAGAATTCTATAGGAATTTAACTAAAATACACATATTTTTTAAATTAGGTGTACTTATCTACCTTCATTTTTAAAAATGTTTTTCAAGCCATAATTTCAAAACTCCATTTTGTTAGAGATAACATTTACTCCAAAAATACTATGAACTTTTAAGTGTGAATCCCTTGAAATTATACAATACCTCCCCTACCTACCTCCTAACCATCTACCACTCACAAACTTAGAGATATTTATGTTTTCTAAAATAAATGCTGGCATAGGTCTCCAGCCTAAACAGTTTCTATGACTGGTTTAAAAGCAAAATTCATTATGATCAATAAAGTAAACATACACAAATGCTTTTAAGACGTACATCTTCAATAATCCAAAGCTATTGTCTGAGTCCAATGCTAAGGGTACTCATTGGTCTTTCTGATGTCTTTGAACAAGGAAAAAGGATCTAAAGTAACATGAAAAAATGGATGAACTGTGTCAATTTGAAATTTAAATTTTAAATAAACTAGTCTTACTGAAGTTTAAGAGTCAAGCCAAGTGATGATAGGTCTTTCAAGTTGTATTTCATTAGCATTTACTTTTTTATTTTTAGCTTATTTCACTGACTCTTAATTCTAAGTACATTTATTATTTTAAGAAAGAAGAATATGAGCTTGCCAGATTTCAATATAATACCATAGAAGTATCTTTGATATAGGAAAGCTAGCACATATCCAACAAAAATATTTACTAGCTCTTTTAATAAGTAAGTCACTCTGCTAGGCAAACACACAAAGATGAAACACTTTCATTTGTATTTTTTATCATGTAGGAGAAATAAGACAACTACATAATAACTATGATAGTATGTAGCAAGTTAAGTGTCATCAGGAAGTCAGAGAATACTTTATGTGAATCAGAGGCACAGAACCATACCTGTTACCTGCTTAGATGCACTGTTACCTGCTTAGATGCAGGTTGATCTCAACATTTGGCACTGAAATAAATGGTGTTATAAAAAAGAAAGAAAGTCATAGAATAGATGATTAGAGAATTCAGAGGAAGAAAACTTTTTTTTTTAATCAGCTGCAGGAGGAACTTCTGACAATAACTAGACATACTTAAAACTAACCTTCCCAGGGCCTCCCTGGTGGCGCAGTGGGTTAAGAAACGCACTATGAAGCAAAACCACAGCCACTGAAGCACGAGTTCGAGTTTGATCCCTGCTGCCGGCCAGGCGGGGGACCCACATGGTGCGGCAGACCTCTCCTGCTGTGCCCGCTGCTCCCCTCAGCAGTGTACTTCCGTTGATCTGCCTGTTCTGCGTCATAAATGATATATGTGTGTGTGTATCTATACACACATACATTTATGATATATATATCATAATGTATATATACATTATGTATGTATATATGTATATGATATACATATATATCATAAATGTGTATATAGATACACACACACATAAAAATTTCTCATCCCAGACTAAACACAGACCCAGTGATATTCTGTGATAGAATAAATAGAAAACAAAACCTTATCCTGAATATACAACCTAACAAAAAACTCCTGAAGGTCAGTGATATTGAGAGCCACCATTCTCAATCTTTTGGGCTCTAGATATTCTTGTTTTAAAGAACCCTTATTTTCATTTAATGAAAATCATGAACTCTCTCACAAGAAAAATGCTCATAAGCACACACTAATATTTAAGTGCAATTTCAGGAAACCTAATGACTGAATTCTCCGCCCTAGAAAAAGCATATTCCACTCTCATATGAGTCATGATTTTCACTGCTGGGCTAGTATGTATGAAAATGAAGTAGAAAATATCTGTATATCCTGAGGTCAGAAAAGAGAAAGTCCAAATGTATACCTGTTCTCAGGAGCTCATTATTTCCATATAGTTTACAGCAGAAGGCACAGAAGTCATCTCAGTAGCCACAAGCAAGGGCTTAAAAGCTTTCAGTCAATTCCCCTAGTTGGCAATAAATTTCTTTGGATACTGTATATAGTTCCACTCTCTCTTCAACCATACCAGACACTCTAAAACAAAGTCAGGTGATAAATGAAGCTATTGCCTGATCCCTTCTACAAACAAAATCCTAAGTGACATTGGTATATACTATTAAATAGGTACCCTCTATATGAACTTGAACTAATTTATAATCTCAATGTGAGACTCACAAAATAACTTTATAATGCTACCAAATATTTCAATAGTACTTAACACTTCAGATGTATTTATTGTCAATTTATATTATCTGATCTTCCAACTCTGAAAAAAACAGATGAGAATTCACTACAAACAACTGACAGGTAACAAAAAATTGTTTCAGGACACAAAATTCTCAAACATCAGATCATACCACTACTATCTGTCAACGACAGAGAAAATAAAGCATCAAGACACTGGAGGAATTCAGATTTCCAAAGCCTAGTTCAACGATTTTTGCTCTACAAATGCAAGTTACACACCTACACTGATCAGGGAATCAATTTAATGGATTTGGACTATATATTTTTTATGAAAGAAAGAAAAGATGAGATGTAACTATGACAGAACAGAAATTAGAGTGTATTTTTGTTCCAGGTGTGTATGGGCGTGTGTGAATGTATGCCTGTGCGCATGTATATGCACATACACAATGGACCACACTGTGGATCACAGTCAAAAAAAAGTCTAAAATAAAGTGCCACTTTCAATTATTAATAAATCAATTTAAATTGTCTCCTTTAAATGCTCCCAGGCAAACACAGAATAATATTGTCTTTGTCAGTATCCCAGGTTAAAATCTTTAAAAGATGGGTTATAGTGCAAATCTTTCTCAGTAATTCTTACTCTAAGCAGTACTTAATGGAAACATGTCTCCAAAACTACAATTCATATTCTGTAATTTACATGTCAGCAGGAAAATGATGATTGCTTCCTCAATAGTTACCAAACTAACCATGTTTACAGAGCACTTGGCATCATGAACAGCAAGGTTTGAATATAAATTAACAATGGGAATCTGTCTTCCCTGTGAAACCCTCAGGGGTGTAGCCAGTAGACTCAACCAAGAGAAGATGAGATGTTTATTCTGTTCGCCTTACGCGTTCATCTCTTCAAGAATAATAACTCCAACTGGACAGAAGAAGTTGAAACTGTCACTGTAATAAACCTTAATCCCCAATTTAGGAGCTGGAATCCCTGGTACTCCCATATGTATCAGGACCACACTTTAACTTTCAAACAGAGTGAAAAACCATATGTCCTGTAAGTAGTATTGAAATTCTCCAAAGACCAAGTTTGTCCCATCCCTCTAGATCCTTGGCTATTTTTTGATCTGAAAGTGTGATTAACAGATCAAGGTTATCACCTAAATAATTAAAAAAAAATGAATGGAAACATGGAGAAGAAAGGGAATAGGAAAACAGAGAAAAACACAGGAAAAGAAAAGTAAAGGCAGGGAGGAAAGATTATAAGCATTTGTGAATAAGCACTGTCAGGCAGAAAAATCAAAGGAAATAAAAGTGGGAATGGGAAAAAGAGAAAAAAGGAAGAGGTGGATAAGTTCAAAGGAGAAAAATAAGTGATATATACAATGACAAAATAATAAAAGTCTCAACTACAGGCATATGAGCCTATATAATTTGTAACATACCTTATTATTGAGTAAAAGTTGTTACAGAGTAGGTCTTATATTTCAAACAATGGAATATAGCTACACACAGAGAGAGAAAGAGAAAGCTAAACAAATCTAATATCAGATTCTACTTACACTGAACTGAAGTCCAAAGGAACAGGAAACACGGCTGTTCTATTTATTACAACCTCAAGTCCAACTGATACATGATAAACATGCACTAAACACTTGTAGAAAGATATAGAAACAGAAGTAAAAGAATATAGGGGGAAAATTCAAGAGTACTTGTCTTCAAAAACCCAATATCCATACTTAGATGACATTTAATTTCTCTGATGCAAAGTAATCAATGTAGGACAGCAGATATACTCTCTAAGTGTGCAATGAATGGTCAACTTCCCTGCCTCCACATTAACACATGCATTTCTTCCATTTCATCATTACTACTGAATCACAAATATTTTAATTTAATAATTAAATTTTGTATTACTGATAACATTGAATATATACACCACTGTTGGTGGGAATGTAGACTGGCCCAGTCCCCATAGAAAACAGTATGGAGGTTACCCAAAATACTAAAAACAAAGATCTATTATATAATCCAGCAATCCTACCCTGAACTACCTAGGAGTTTTTTTTTAACTCACTAGTCGCTGGAAACACTAATTTGAAGAGATAGGCACTTCTATGCTCATTGTAGCATTATTCACAATTGCCAAGTTCTGGAAGCAACATAAGTGTTCCAGATGACTAGATTAAGAAAAAATGACATATAGATCTATAGGTATAGATAATACAGATAAAGATATATAGATATATATATAATGGAATACTATTCAGCTATTTTAAAAAAAAAAAGAACTCTTGTGACAACAAGGATGGAAATGGAAGGGATTATGCCAAGCAAAATAAGTAAGAAAGAGAAAAACAAATACTTGATGGTTTTGCTTATATGTAGAATACAGAGAAACAAAACAAAGAACCAGAGAAAACCAAATCAGTAAAAGAAACCTGGAAATTTTATTGCAAAACTGAGGCTACGGAAGGGAAGCAGGAAGGTAAAAGAGGAGGCTCAAAGGACTGTGGTGGGAGATTGTGGATGCCTTGGTGGTAGGTATGGCACTGACACATATACATCATGAGGTGTGAGCATATATTCTGAATCATATACAGTGTTGTAAACCAATTTAGTTTTTAAAAACATGAAGGAAAAGATGATTTAATTACTGGATGACATAACTACTTTATGTTTTCATTTTTTTTTCCAAGAAATTTAGTTGAATTAGGAATATATTTGATTGTGTAAAGATCAGTGCCCATGTGATCTGTAATGGACCAAAGCAACTGTGAGTGATTTTTATTGTTCACTGTTTAACAGAGTGATTATTTTCCTCCTAAAGTCTGTTTGACCTTGCATATACTGAAGCATTCATTGGACTTATTAAAATGCTATTTTTCTCAAATATGAGGTAGGGGGAGAGTGGAGAGGCCAGTTGAAAAAACAGTAAGGTTAAGAAAAAAGTTCTTCAAGAAAGAAGATAACGTCACTCATCAAAATTAACTTTTCAATGTTGAAAATATCTACAGGGTTCTTTTCTAAGTAAGTGGTTTGAGGATATACACACATACAAAGACCTTTTACTGATACAAAATAATTTCTAATTTACTTTTAAACAGGGACTGTCAAGCTTCATAAAAGAGGAATTTCCTAAAAATTGTCAATTAAACGCCTCCAATTATCTTCTTAAATCACGGCTGATGAAAACCTTCCCAAATGCACTAGATATGTACATCTTACTTTTAAAAGGTAATAAACCCTAAGTATTATACTGCGTAGTAGTAAAATCTTAGTTTGATTTTTATTTCCTTTCCTTCAGTTTCTTCAATGTCAAGAAATCATCATTGCTATCCTTAGGCTAACTCAAACAGTTCTTTCCCTACCATTTTCACTATGCTGAGTAATGGATAACCAAACAAAAACTCGTAAAACAAAACTGTTAAAAATAATTAGTATGGTCTTGGTAATATCAAAGGAATGAAGTACTTGGATATAGAGGAAGGGTACAGTCAGTGATTAATATTTAGGAAAATGAAACTATTCACTTATTTCCTGATTTTTAAAAAATATTTCCTAAAGGACTGAAAAAGAAGACTGATCTCCACAGAAATATGTGGTTTACTGAACTCAAATTAAAACTTTTAATCCTTCATTTCTTAACTGACCAAAATAAACTCAGTAGCTTCGTATTTAACTTCTTCAAATACAGTGGGTTTTCATAAAATTTGTTTCATGTAACATTTTGAGCAGATTTATTTCCCTTGCCATTACACATTAATTTTAAGTTAATGGCTGGGTATAAATTTATAAGCACATTTTGTTACTCTCCTGTTTTCAAAGCTCTAGATGTTTTAATGAATACTGCATTGTTGTTCTTTTCTAGACAAATAATTATTGCTATCTGCAATGTCTTGGTTTGCATTCACTGTTTCTCTTTAAAAAAAAAACAACATATTTACTAGGAAATACCTCCTTAAAACATGTGTATTCCAAAAATCTTACTCTTTCAATAATGATTAAAGAAAGTACCAAACTTTTGGGGCTTTTCAATTTAATCATAGCAAGAAAGCTAAATGTCCATCATCTCATCTAACAATGGAGGTGCAGGTTAAAACCACAACAACATTTCACACCTGTGTGAATGGAACACATAAATGTTAAACAGACCTTCAACGAGCACTGGAGAGGATGCAGATAAAGAACTACAAGACACTGTTGGTGGGAATGCACTCTGGTACAGACATCTTAGAAAGCAATCTGGATTTACCTTAAAAAAATTAAACAATGGAAATACCATTCCTGGGTATCACTCCAAAGAACATGACACCATCAACTCAAAAAACTGTAGGCTGCAACATTTTCTGTAACACTGTTTACAATAATTAGGACAGGGAAACAGACTAAATGCCCAGCAGAACACCAGACCAAGAAACATGGTATAGCCACAATAAAGGAATACTACTTAACTATAAATAAAGGTAAACGTTGTCATTCACAACAAAATGGAAGGAGTTAAGAAAATTAAAATTATGTGTAGAAAAACAAGTCAGAATAAGAAAGACAAATATTGGACATTTACACAGCAGAGGATTCAACTAAGTAAAATCCTTACAAAAACTACTGAACATTAATAAAGTTAAGCTTCTGAGATTAAGAGAGAGGGAGGAAGAAGAAAGGGGCTAAGGGGATCTAAACTCCCTGAGGCATACGCTGTAAGACATCCATTCACTAAAACTCAAAACTGGGATCAAGGCCATAATGTAGTCCATTCCACTGTTGAGCTTTCTAAAAACTAGGATTAATAACATTTCCATTTCTCACTTCCCAACTTTAGCTGAGTACTCAATAACCTCTTTTCTCTTTTAAACAATTCTTTCTTTTGTCTTCTCATTTCATCCCCACCAAGCTGTTCCAAGCCTTGATAAAACAGAAGAAATGTCATTATAGTTTCATTTCTGAATATCTTTTTAATAATCTGTGTAACTAAAAGGGAAATATTCATACAGTACTTGCCTTGCATACACAGGAACACACACTAAAGGGCAATTATTTGTACGACTGAATTGCAAGATAAGAAGCTGCTTTTTTGTTTTAAGGAATACCACTTTTATGTGAAAGAATAACTGAAAAGTTATGAATTTTCAGATTTTGTTATTTGACAGGCATTTTCTGAAAAACTAAGTGAATGTCATTTCAAGGAACTCTATTTGTTACCTGCAATAAAATCTGAGCTTTCAAATGAAAATTCAAATTTTAGAAAATATATCTGCCACATGATCTTGACAGTTTCCCAATACTTACAGTCAGTCCATGTTCTAATTTATGAGCCCATTTACAAAAACGAGCAAGATTAAATAATGAAAATAAATAACAACTGAAAATTATATTTTGAAACATACCAGATAACAATGAATAAACAGTCTGAAAAACTGTAAAGGCAAGAATTGCTTGCATCCACATTGTGGGGAAAAAAGAAAGCAATAACATCTGAGTTGTGACTTGAAATAAGATAGGATTTAAACTGGTTGCAATAAATGTTCTAGAAAGTCTGTTGACTGGCTGGCTGGCTGATCTGGCTGGCTAGACAGTGAATTGGCAGTAGGTAGGTAAAAAAGGAAGTGAATTTTAAAGAGAAAACTGTATTCAAGTATATTTTTACTCCTATGAATGTGTTCAAACTGTCAAGTGATATTTTAAGATCCTGAAGATTGTGGAAAGCAAGGGTCACATAAAATAATTCATTACCTGCTGGTTCAAGGCCAAAATTAATATGCTAAACTGTTAGGCTGGAAAAATAAAATTATACAAGGGGAAGCAGACAATAATAATCTAAGACCCAGTTTAATTCAGCTCTAGCACTTAGCTACGTTGCTTTAGACAAGTGAATTACCCTTGCTAACTCAAACTCAAATACATCAAATTTGAGGATGACCCTAAAAATCATCTGAACTATAAGTACCACAGATAAGTAATCAGAGAGGAAATGAGAATGTGTTGCTGATTTAAGCTGCCTTTATTATTTTCAGACAATTTCCATTATTTTCATTTTAGCAAAAGGAATATATATGCACGGGAAGATGATACATATCCGTATATATAAACTGCCTAAGCTGCACTACTCAAGAGACCTCTTTAAGTAGCAAGTAGATTTTTTTAGTATTTTCCATATAATACACTATTACCTTTCTTATCAAAATTCAGTCCAACCCACATATCTCTAGTCACCCTGTCATCATTTCTCCTTTCTCTGTCTTCTCCCTTCCATTCCTAGAGCCTTTACTTCTTGAGGTAGCTACAGCCACTAGAGGGCAATAAATTTACAAAGATAAATCTACTTATTAAAATGAACTGAGATTCACATATTAATAAACCTAAAAACTGTATTAACACAAAATCTAAAGAACACGCAATTACAGTTAAATATCTGAGATATGTTAATGTTTCAAAATCAAAAATTATCCTGGAAAAGGAGTTCAAAGCAAGTGTACATTTATATTCAAAAAGGAATTCAATTTTCTCACTAAGCACTGACTAAAGGAAATAAAAGTAAATCATGTACAAGTACACAGCAGTATTAGAAATCGAGAATTTTTAAATATTAGTTTCAAATCAGAGAAGGGGGAGACACAGAATTTGCAGAATTTGCAAGCTGAGAACAATCAATTTCTCACAGTGCCTCCCCTGTCATACTGAGAAAACAATGAATTGAAGGAAGAATGTGGAAGATTTACCGACCTCTTCTTTTATTGAAAACATGGTCAAATTCTATAGAAATGTTTTTGAAGGAGGAAAACAGAAAGAAATATGTCCTTTACTTTCTTTCTCACAATTAAGTTTAGGAATATGGGAGGAAAAGTTAACAGTGATGAATCTTTAAAAGATAATTCTACTATTTTTTGCACATAACCTAAATTCTAGTGATTTTAATTTATATTTACTTACATTCATATCACAAAACTGTAAACAACAGCACACTTTTAGCAAGCTATCATTTTCTTACCCGCATTGGATGTATATCAGCATAGGGAGGTTTTCCTTCAGCCATTTCTATAGAAGTGATGCCAAGGGACCAAATGTCAGCCACACAGTTATAGCCTATTTCTTGAATTACCTCAGGAGCCATCCAAAATGGAGTACCTATCACAGTATTGCGTTTTGCCATAGTATCCTGTGAAAATATAAATGGCAAGCATAAATATACTACAAAAATTTAAAGAAATCTGATTGTCAACATACTCTTTTAAACTACTTTGTTAAAGTCTCAAATAATTCAGAATATATTTGAAATTCACTATTTTCTCAAAATTTCAACTAATTATGACATACTTAGGAATTATGAAATAATCAAGAGCTCACAAGTTACTTTTTCAACTATTTGCATCATTATAAGCAGCACTATAATAATAAAAGCTAGAAAAATTTAATCAGTGTAACTCTCCTTTATGAACTTTTAAGCATTGTGAAAAAATACATTTTCAGATTTAATCAGTGTCTCTTATATTTTAAATAAAATAAATACTCAAATTATGGCTCCATCTCCCCAAGAACTATAAAGTTACTTGATTCTTTCTAAAGACATATAAACAAGAAATGATTCCAAATTTACTATACTTACTATTACTGTTATACTTACTGTTAACTGACCAGCCACTCCAAAATCTGCCAATTTTGCATGTCCTTCTGTATTAAGGAGAATATTTCCAGCTTTTATATCTCTGTGTATTTTTCTCATAAAGTGTAAGTATTCTAGTCCTTTCAAAGTTGATTTCAGAATAGTTGCAATTTCATCTTCTGTTAGCTGAAAAGAAATTTTTTTCTTTTTTGTTGAGGCAATAATTGATTTAAAAGCTATACATGATTTAGACATATAGGATCACATATTTCAAGTGCATATTATCACATTCCAACATTATGATACTATTAGTTCTCTACCATAGTTCATCATGTCCCTTCCTTACTCTGCTCTCCCCTTTTTTGTCTCCCCCCTCAGTAGCCTCAGTTCTACCGGTCACATTTATAGGGTTTGTTATTATTTTGGTTGTGACCCTTTGGTTTGTTTCCCAATATCCCACAGTATGTGGCACCATCTAATATATGTCTTGGGAAAAAAATATTTTATAGACTGAAATACCATATTAGATAAACTCTTTCTAAAGACTACTAAAGCTCTAGGAATAGACTAACAGGTAAAGAGGCAAGAACAGATACAGCAAGATCAGAATTATCCCAAATGTATTCACTGATCACAAAGGTATCAAATTAGAAGTAAATCATGAAAAGAAAACAAGAAACCCACCCACATCATAGAGAAACAACAGATTATAAAGGAGATCACAGAGGAAATTAAAAAATACTTTGAACTGAATGACAATGAGGACACCCCATTCCAAAATGTATGGGATGCAGCAAAAGCAGTTCTAAGAGGGAAGTTCATAGCAATACAGGCTTACATTAACAAACAAGAAAAAACTCAAAAAAAAATCTAATCTTGCATCTCAAGGACCTAGAAAAAGAGCAGGAAAAGGATCCAAAAAAACAGCAGAAGAAAAGAAATCATAAAAATTAAAGCAGAAATAAATGAATTAGAAATCAAGAAAACAATCCAAAAGATTAATGAAACCAAAAGCTGGTTCTTTGAAAAAGTGAACAAAATAAACCTCTAGTCAGGCTAATGAAGGAAAAACAGGAGAAAACATAAATAAACAGGATCACAAATGAAAAAGGAAAATTACAACAGATTCAAAAGAGATTAAAAGAATAGTCAGACAATACTATGAGCAGCTATATGTTTACAAGTTTAACAATCTAGAAGAGCTGGACAAGTTTTTAGAAAGCTATAACCATCCAAAGCTAAACAAAGAAGAAATAGAATACTTAAACAGACCAAATCAAGTAGAGAAATTGAAGAAGTAATCAAAGCACTCCCAAAACCAAAAGCCCAGGACCAGATGGCTTCACAAATGAATTCTACCAAATATTCAGAAAGGAACTAGTGCCTATACTATACAAACTCTTTCAAGAAATTGAGAAAGAAGGAATACTACCTAATACATTCTATGAAGCCAATATTACACTAATACCAAAACCAAACAAAGATAAC
>JAGFMF010011568.1:20421557-20443303 GCA_019455555.1 Galemys pyrenaicus
GTAAAAAAATGAAATTGGACCACTATCTCATACCATGTATGAAAATCAACTCAAAATGGATAAAAGACCTAAATGTAAGACCCGAAACTATAAAATATAGAGGAAAACATAGGTAAAACGTTGCAAGACATACATCTCAACAGAGCCTTCAAGGTGGCAGTCCCCAAAGCAATAAAAATGAGAGCAAAGATAAGCAGGTGGGACTACATCAAGATAAAAAGCTTCTGTACAGCAAAGGAAACATTAAACAGAACAAAAAGAAACCCCACTCAATGGGAAAAAAACCTTTGCGCTCCACACAACAGACAAAGGTCTGATCACAAAGATATACAAAGAACTCATAAGACTCAAGAAAAATAAAGTAAAAAACCCAATCAAAAAATGGCAGAAGAACTTAAAAGACACTTCTCCAAAGAGGACATACACATGGACAACAGGCACATGGGAAAATGCTCAGCATCCCTCATAATCAAGGAAATACAAATCAAGACCACAATGAGGTACCACCTCACACCAGTAAGAATGGCACACATCAAAAAAACTAACAACAACAAATGCTGGCGAGGATGTGGAGAAAAAGGAACCCTAGTACACTGCTGGTAGGAATGCAGGCTAATCCAACCATTATGGAAGACCGTATGGAGGTTCCTCAGTCTATTAGAAATGGAACTACCATATGATCCAGCAAATCTATCCAAAGGACACAAAAACACTGATCCAAAAGAGCACCTGTACCCCTATGTTTATTGCAGCACTATTTGTAATTGGTAAGACCTGGAAACAACCCAAATGCCCAAAAGTAGAGGACTGGATCAAGAAAATGTACACAATGGAATACTATTCAGCAATCAAAAATGAAAAAACTAGGGCCATTTATAGAAACATGGATGGAGCTAGAAGGAATTATACTCAGTGAAACAAGTCAGAGGGCAAGAGAAAAATATCGGATGGCTTCACTATTAGGAGGAATATGAAAGAACAACAGCAACAACAAAGAATAAGCTCAAGGAAATGGGCAATTATAACCAAAAGCAAACAAAAAACTCAACAAGACCAAAGAGCCAAGATAAACCAAAGGGACCATGGTGGGAGGGGAAGAAGGAGAGGGCAAAGACGGGGATGAGGGCAGAAGGAGCACAAGGGACTGAGGTGATGGTGCACGGGTGGAATGGTGGTGGGTACTCCCTGGGGAATACAAATGATGTTAAGTATAATTCATTAAATAAAAAAGTCAAAAAAAAGAGGCAAGAATCCCTTTTCCCCCCATAAATATGCTTGATCTCACTTTACTTATGAAAGAACATGTCATCCCTAAAGCACACCATACCCCATATAACATGTCCCTAATAAAATCACAATTTCTACATCTAACACTGAGGTGGCAATAGCACCTGAAAAAGTAAAACTCTTAATTGTGTGCTACCTCCAACTGCTGATGAAAATTAAAACTGACAATTTTACAAGAAGGAAATGAAACAAGAGTTACTACAAGAGTCTCCTGCAAGAAGCACTTACACAAATACCACTGTTCCGGCTTCCTCCCAGATGATTCCCACCCAAGTCCTGGTTTTCTAACCCCTAATAATGAAAACTCAAAAATGAAAATATCAGAATGAATAAGAAGATGGAAATACAAATAAAGGTTGTCAGGGAAAGAGAATAGAAGAGTTAGGAGAAAAATGGCCAGAGAGGAAGGAGAAGAAAGGAAGATTCTAAGTAGTGTTGCAGAGTTACTGGATATTTACATGCAAAAAAAATGAACTTAAGATACCTATCTCACACCGTATTTTAATATTTACTCAAAATATATCAACAACCTAAATACAAGTTAAAAACTAAAGAGACTTAAAAGAAACCATAACCTTGGATTTGGAAATGGATCTTTAAATATAGTCATGCATTGTTTAACAATTTTCTCAATGACAATTACATATTCAACAGTGGTTCCCAACAGAATATACCATATACTCTAGGTGTGTAGTAAGCTGTATAACACTTAGGTTTGTTTAATTACACTCTAAATGGTTTACATACAATAAAATCACACAACAACACATTTCTCAGAACATATCCCCATTGTTGTTGGTTTTTTTTAAGATTTATTTATACATACAAGAACTGGGGTACAGGTCAGCAGCATGAGGGGTAAGAAGATTGTCCAAAGACAGAGTGTAAAATAGAGCAAGCAGAAATACACTGCTGAGGGGAGCAGCAGGCAAGTTAGGAGAGGTCTGCTGCGCCATGTAAATCACCTCCCTGGCCAGGGATCAAACTCGTGATGCAGTGGCTGTGGGTGCTTCAGAATGCGGTGCTTAACCCCTTGAGACACCAGGAAGGCTCCATAGCCCCATTGTTAAGTGTGGTGTGCCCATAACATTAAACGTATAAGCAACAAGAGAAAAAAATAGATGTCATCAAAATTTAAAACCTTTGTGCTTTAAAGGACATTATTAAGAAAGTGAAAAGACAACACAGAATGGGAGAAAATATATGTAAAGCATACATCTAATAAAGGCCTAATATCTAGAATATATAACGAGCTCTTCCAACTCAACAAAAAGGCAATCCAATCTAATTTAAACATAGGTAAGGGACTTGAATAGACATTCCCACAAAAAAAAGATAAATGAATGACAACTCACAAAGAGAGATGTTCACCTTATCACTGTTAAGTCAATAGGGAATGCAAACCAAACCACAATGCAGAATCTCTTCATACCACTAAAAAGATTTTGGAAGAAAACAAGTGTTGGAAAGAATACAAAGCAACATTGTTGGAGGAAGTGTAAAATGAACAGTGACTGTAGAAAACAATATTTAGCTCTTCAAAAAGTTAAAGGAAAAAAGTTAAACATAGAATTATCATATAATTAGGTAAATCACTCCTAGATATATATTCAAAAGAATTGAGAGTTGGTACCCAAATATATGTACATGAATGTTCATAGCTGTAAGCTTCACAATGGCCAAAAGGTTAAAACAAACCAGATGCTTCACCAATGGATGAATGGATAAACAAGTTATGATACACACATACAATGGAATATTACTCAACTATAAAAATGAATAAAGTACTGACATGTACTACAATGTGGATGAAAGTAAAAAAGTGTCATTCTAAGATAAAGAAGTCAGATACAAAAAGCACACATTGTTTGATTCCATTTACATAAAATATTCAGAATAGATATATCCAGAAAAAAAGAAAACAGACTAATGGTTGACAGAGGCTGGCAGCACAGGGGAAATGGGGGATATATGCTTAATGGTGATAATGAAAATGAAAATACTGATAAGGATAGTGAAAATATTTTAGAAATAGTAAAAATGATAATTATATAACATTGTGAATACATTAGTGCTACTGAGTTTTTCACTTCAAAATAGTTAACTTTATGATATATGAATTTTAACTTAACTAAAAAAAAAAAAAAACCTGACCATGCTAAAATTCCTTAGCAAATTTGAAGATGGTTTGTATTTGCATATAAAGCTAATACCTGTCATAAATGTATTATAAATGTGTATTTATATAGAATATAAATTTGCTTTCTTGATCAAAAAATAAACAACCAACCAACCAACTTAGGCCAACTTTTTCCCCTAACCATTTTCAGTTTGAGATCCTAAGACTACTCTCTTAGTCATCTTTCAACCATATGGTCTTCAGATCTAAGACCTTTAGTTACTTGATGAATCCACTGTGGTGGATCCAGATTCAGAATGCCAGTCATTCATTTAACAGGTAATTATCATACACCTACTATGTGCCAAAAATTACACTAGCTCTTGGGGATAAAGAAGTGAATAAAGCAGGAACTGTTCTTGCTTTCACGGAATTTAGCTCCTATAAGGGAAGCACTAATTTGATAATTTGATAGAAAACAGGGCAACATAAAATGTCAATTATACCACAATGAAGATTATAAAATAGAGATCATTAATAAATGAAAAAAAAAGACTAAACACCAAAGAAGGCCTTGGAGACACTTTTGCTGAGGTTTAAATGACATGAAGAAGCCAATCACATTATTGGCTATTTAGGACATAATATTCCACACTCACACACCAAATTCATAAAAACATTCTTCATGAAAAAGCTTGCCATATTTGAGTCCAAGAAAGAAGGCTGAAGTTTAGTGAGCCAGAAGGAGACTAGTTCTAGATGAGATCTGACAAATAGGAAAAGGCTAGTTTGTATAAGGCTTTGCAAGTCACAGGTAAGAAGTCTGGCATTATTTGCAAATTCTAGTACTTCTAGGAACTTAGAATCAACTAGTTCAGCAGCTTACACTCTACTTCAGACCAGATGGTCTGACTTGATAGTCCATAGAAAGCAAGTACTATGTTCTAAAGCTGCAGTATACAATACATTAGCCTCTAAACATTTGAAACAGTACTAGCACAAATTGAGATCTGTAATAAATATAAACTATATCAAAGTTCAAGGTGTAGAACATGAAATATCTTATTCCTAATGTCTATACTGATCACACCTAAAAGATGTTTATGTATTAATATTATTTTTATAAAACTTGTTAGAAATATTAGATATTATAGATATTAGTAAAATGTTAGATATACTTATTTTATTATATATTTAATACATTAATACAATTAATTTTTTAAATGTACCTACTAGAAATTTTTTAACAACTATGTGCCTCACGTGATGTATCTGTTGGACAGTACTGCACTGAGAAAGGTTCCACGAGAACAGGGACCTTTGTTTTATTCACAGATATACCTACAGTCAAGCACTCATAAATAATGAATGGGTACAGACATATTTAGCAAAAAAAGGAGATACCAGATCTGATGTGTCCAAACTATCTAAATTAGTAGTTTGTAGCCAACTGGAGTGGGAGGTAGAAGTGTTGTTTAGTTTCTACAGTGTCACATCACTTTAGAAGGTGTGCAAAGTGGTAGCCCTGTCATATGTGCATAGATTTTCTTCCCTCTCCCAAACCCCACTCCTATACAGAAATTAATGGGTATGGGGTGTTAAAAATGCAGCACCAGTTCATTAAATGTGTCATTTTTACATACACTAATGACTTTTTCACTTACCTAGACTTTATTCAATTTTTATCCTGTTAAATGTCTATTATTTCCAATTACAGTCACTTATCCTTCATCAACTTGTTGGTTTATTATCTCTGCTCTTATGGATCCTGTATTTCAGAGCTATACCAGAGGAAGGTCAGAACTGAATAGACCTACTATATTTCAAGGTCTTAGGATCTGATTTTCTTGCTTTAAGGCATCTGCCAAAGGGCAAACCCACAGTCACCTGAAAGATCTGCCAGAGAGATTATATTCTCTGATATTCATGAACTCTGGCTTTGCTAGATGAATTCAAAGGTTCATTCTAACTCTATAACTCCATACAAACGACATATTACTATAAGTTTATAATACTGTAAATCAGCATAAACAATTAACTAAAGAATAGAAATATAACAGTTATTAAACTGCACTAAGTATGGCCCATTTTCCTTTCATTAAGATAAAATAAACTCTTGAAAAGTGATGGACAAAATTTCAACCTTAATAAGTACTAACATGGTGGTAAATTCTAACAAATTTGATGAATAAATGTTGATCTGGTATCATATAAATGTCAATGATATCTCAACTTGCTGAGACACCAAAATTGCTTCAAGTTATGGTCCCTTTAGGGTGGACTCCAGATGATTTAGGACTAGCCTCAGGAAATCATCCTCTTGTTCTCTCTTCTCATTCACATAACCACCATTCCTCTTGACAATTACCCTTTTTTGGTAACTTTTTGGATAAATATTTTTGAAGCCAGCAATTCTCTTCTTTTGGATTTTTTTAAGGAATGCCTTGGTTTGGCAGGGACATAAGGAGGGATGGGAAAGAGTAATTAAACCTGGATAATAATCTGACTGAGGTTAGTTCAGGTTTTAGAGGGTTTTTGCTTTATGGAGGGTTTTTTTAATGTAATAAACTTTTAATTAGCATAAATTAACTATCATTGGTATCAAATAAACTTTGAGCAATTATCTATGTAAAACATTTAATCATCGTACAAGTATTTTATGTCACTACTGGACAAGAATGAGAAAGGAGGAGATAGGAACTTTCTTTCATAGATACTACATACTAGCCTTGCCCTAAAAGTTTATTTCATGTCCTCTGGAAATACTGTTTTTTAAGAAGGAAGGTTGGGAGGGAGGAGTGGAAAGAGGGAGGGAAGAAGGGAGAGAAGGAGGGAGGGAAGAAGGGAGGTGTCATTTTCATAAGGTTTAATTTTCAAACAACTTTAAATGATTTAACAAAGCTCATATACATAAAATACACTTAACAAAGGTGACAACTGCTATTTGGTACCAGAGAGAACTACTTACTTCTGTTATATAAAACTCAGAGTTGTATCTATAACTGCTTGATATAATCCGCTATGCATATGTATATACAGATAATATTTAGCACTTACTAACATATAAGTATTATAGAACAATATATATTTCTAGATATGTATAGATTATACTATTACAGAGCAAAATATTAGACAGAAATATAGCTTTTTATATAGTCACAGATATTTTTATATAATATTTATGTAACATTTTTATAATTAAAATACTTCAGCAGTTCATATCCATAGCCAACTAATTCAAGATAGTCAAGTTATACTGAAAACACTTGGAGAAAGAAAAAAAATATAAGTGAGATCTGCTTTATATAGGAGGAGGTAATATAAGAGTTCAATCCTACAATGGGAATTCATATCCACTCTTAAAATACAGCTCATACTTTCTTGAGTGGCATCTATCAAGAATCCTTTCCTATAATAAATTTTATAAACAAAGTGCCCCAACGTGGATTTAATTATTCTCTTCAATACATTACAAGTTTAATTTTGTAATGATACAAAAGGGGCAAAATCATTTTTAAATCATTTGAATCACATTTTGTAGTTTGGGTTTGTTTTTTTTTTTTTAAAGAGGATAGGAGATTAATAAACCATGAATGAAATACTCAGTAATCAAGGATGGAAATAAGGCTTTTATAGCTGAGCTAATACATTAAAAGACGGAAGTCTACATCTGTTTTCAATACTGGTATGAATTCACTGGCAAATTTTAAAAGAATCTTATTGTACAAAAACATAAAGATGGTTTTGATAGGTTTTAGTCCTCTGGTAACTTTTGTTTCTAAAGTCATATGATTAGTATAATAATATGATACATTTAATATGTCACTATGTGTATGGTTTCGATAAAAATTCACCCACCAAATTGTCTCAAGGGCACATGCACAAGCTGTTTTAAAATACACACACTACCTTAATGTTTTTTGTTAGTAAAACCAAATTCGAATGAGTTTGGATAAGTTCATACAAAACAAAGAATTTTAAATTTCTAAAAATGAATTTCTGATGTATTTGGACATAATTATTTATGTAAGTGAAATAATGTGTCAATTATAGATCTAGCATATATTAAATATTGAGGATACAAAAAAAATAAGATATAATTCCTTCTTTCAAGTGCTATAGTCAGATACACAGATAACTGTAGATATTTTATTATAAAACTTTTTCAGCTTTCAAACTCTTTAAAACCATTTCATCAAAACTCACTATATACTCCCAGTCTTTTAAAGCCTGGATCAAATTTGTTCTCTTTCAAGAAATCATGCTTTATAGCCCAATCTAGGCTTACCTAGCCAGAAAAAAATAATAATTTTATTGAGTTGTTACTATGTCAGATGCATTACAGGTATAATTTTACATAATATCCAAACACAACCATAGTTGGTAGACACTAACAAGAGTTTACTGAGAGCCTATTACAGTCTCTGTCATGGAGCTCAAAATTTGGTGGGAAGGGAAAGACACAGGAAGAAATAATTACAATACTAAGTAATGCCTGTAACAGCAGTATTGGATAACAGTTTCTAATGCTGATTATGCATTTGAAACAGTATTTAAAAAATCCAAACCACTGAATTTAACCCACAAGGCCATGAACAAACCTACCAGTCTTGACATTATTAGCACATTATTCTTCACATAATAGTTGACTTCTGATTCAACTCTTATAGAATCAACAGGTTTTTTGGGTGACCAAAGAGAGGAAGAAATTCTAGTCATATACAAAGGCAATGGACATAAAATATATAAAGTCCCCAGACTAGTGAACAGTTCTTTGTGTTGAATGAAAAATGTGCAAAATAAACTGTAAAAATATCTTAGGACCAAATTCTGCTTTGTATATACTTTAAAAATTTAAGTAGAAAAATAATGTGATCATTATCTTAACTTTCAGAGAGAATACTCTGACTCCACTAGACACCAGTTTTCTACAGAAGTAGAAAAACTAGTCTGACAAATAACTAAATCTTTGTACCAGTAGTAACCACAGTTAAAAAGTATGTATGTAACTATGCTTAAAATTCTAATGGAGACTTCTGCAGTAGAATAATATCTCAAATAAAATGAAACAAAATTATGGAAGATGAGGAAGAGTTAGAGCATACAGTGAAGCTGAAAACAAAATCCATTTTTCTTTCATAATTCAAACTGATATAATTCAACGTGAAAAAAAAATCACAAAGCTATACAGGGTCCTCTCAACTACAACAACAACAAAAACCCACAAAATAAATATGTCCTACATAACATAATAATTCCGTGTCTTATAATGTAATATAAGTATGCTAATACATACACACAAATGTGTTCTGCAGCTTTATTTATAACAATAAAAAACTGAAAAGTGAGAACTCATTTTATCCAGGATACTGAAAAAAAAAAAAAACCTATGTTACATACACACACAGCTATATACCCTGGTATGGGAAGGTCTCTGAGATATATCAGTTTTTAAAAAGGCAAGGGTACAGAACCCCACATATAGTATGAATCCCTTGATAAAATAACGCATGCATATATACATGTTGAAAGAACCCACAGTAAACTGCTCCTTGACATTTCCCTAGAGGAAGTAATACTGAGAACACTGAGGAGGCACTGATTTCCTCTTCTGGACTATTCAGAAATTTTACAATGTGCTCATAATGTTTTTATTTTTTCTCAATTTATGTAACTAAAAGAGGGAAAGGCTTAAAAACCAGTTAAAAGTATAGAAAATTGTACAATTTTCAAAGGTCTCCATATAAAATTATTAAAGTTAAAAACCTGCCACCTAAGGATCTAAAGTTCCATTTTCTCTAATATTAACATACATTTCTTCATTTCCTCATATTGAAAAAAAACTTTGCTAGATAGGTAAGACTCAATAATCTTTAAAAAAAAAAAAAAAAAGATTTATTTATTTATGCATACAAGAACCAGGGTACCGGCCAGAGTAGTGGGAGGTGAGAAGTTTCACCAGAGACAGAGTGGGGAGCAGAACAGGCAGACCAACTGAAGTACACTGCTGAGGGGAGCAGCGGGTGAGACAGGAGAGGTCTGCTGTGCCATGTGAGTCACTCCCTGGCCAGGGATCGAACTCACGCTACTGTGCTGCGGATGCTCCACAGTGCGGAGCTCAACCCACTGCGCCACCAGGGAGGCCCAAGACTCAATAATCTTTAATGTTTCTCTAATACCAGAGAATATTCACTACTTTTACAAATACCATAAAATTCTTAATAATTAAAAATTAAAAACCAATTTTTAAGTTTTTACCTTAACAGTAATAAAATAGCAAAAACCTGTAAATAGAATTTTACAGGATACAAAGTGCTCTGACACTTGTCATCTCTGTTACTCACAAGAAAACACTGAAGAAGGTAAAGCAAGTAAACGATAATAGGTCCATTGTAGGATCAGATATCTTAAGTTTAGAGGAGTTACACAATGTACCCAGAGTCATGAAGCAAATAAGTAATAACCCAGAACTGAAGCTGGGGCTTTTGGCTTCACATCCAGAAGTGCTTCTACTACACCACATCATTCCAAATAATCACTGTCACAAAAAGTAAAAGGTCAGTTTCAAGACAGGGAGAGAGCTGGTAGTAGATCTGGCAGTGGCAGACAGTCTTCTAGAGAGGAACACACAATATAAAAATAAAGCATGTGAAGGTGGGCCTGACTGACGAAAGGGAAGTAGAACTGGGAGAAATGCCAAAAAGAATAGCAACTAAGATGAAGACTGGGCAGCTCACCAATAATGGAAGCCAAGGAAATACCTTGGAAAGTTTAATTTACTTATCTAAGGTAGAAGAGAAAGTCTATTTGAGAGACAATATTGTAACGTGGAAAAATCATAAAGTGCTATAATCCAATCCAATCAAAAGATGTATAAAAGATGAAATGGAGTATGATGTATATGATGTATGATCAGAGATTAAGATGTGGCACATGACTACTATTGAAAAACTCTCAATAGACCTCAGGGTCTAGTGCTACAGTGCATGGTCATGTTAACGCTGTGGCTTGGAACTTTAAGAGGCAAGTGTGACATATACTTTAAAGTTAATCTTACTCTACAAGAGACACCAAATAAGAAGCACAGAGGATTCTTTCCACACAATAGGACTGATTCTCCTCAGATTGTACAGTAAGACTGAACAGTAGTAATTAGCGCGAAAAAATCCCAAACACCAGAACTACTATCAAGATCAGGCAACCCTGGTATAAAGGGAATCATTGGGGGCCTCCCCTGGTGGCGCAGTGGGTTAAGCAACGCACTACGAAGCAAACCGCAGCCACTGCAGCACGAGTTCAATCCCTGCTGCCGGCCAGGGAGGGGGACCCACATGGTGCGGCAGACCTCTCCTGTCTCACCCGCTGCTCCCCTCAGCAGTGTACTTCTGTTATCTGCCTGTTCTGCTCCCCGCTCTCTGTGGTGAATCCTCTCGCCCCCCCACCCCGACACCTCTGGTCTGTGCCCCAGTGCTTGTATGCATAAATAAATAAATCTTTAAAAAAAAAAAAAAAGGGAATCATTGGTCTTCAATCTGTACTAACAGACGTGCCAGGGAACCACTACAGTGAGTACTTACAACTGACAAAGCAAAACAGGCACCACAAGAAACATCAACCATTAACTGTTCAAAAAAAATTGAGGACCCAACAGTTTTGACTCCTAATGACACTAAAATAACTCTTCTGAAATTTAATATTCATTTTGTGAGCTATTTTAGGTGGGGCTTCTTTATTTTTTTATCCCTGATATAACCAATTTTGATTTGGTTTTACATGGTAAATACAGAAATACCTGCTATTTATTGCCATTCTAACAGCCCCTTCTCTAGCTCACATATTCTGATTTTCCTTTAAGAAATCATTACTTCCCTATGCTCAACCCATGTATTTCTAGTAATCAACTCCATCCTAGTTCTTGGTTGGACACATGACCTAGGTCTAAGTCAACTACAACATCACATTCCAGTGGCCACAGGATTTGCTCAAAGAAAGGCACATGACCCACTCAGAGCAGTGGGATAACAAGACTACCAGACTTCACTCAGAAAGGGAGAACCAAGCAACTACTGGCAGAAATTCTTATAACTGTCAGTAAGGTTAGAGTCTGTGTGAGAGCGGTATCAACACGAAGGTGAATTAAACTAGCTCTGTAAAAACTTTTAATTAATATGAACAGAGAAATTCCCTTTTTGTCTCAAACCAGTTTAGGCTGGGTTTTTGGTAACTGATTACCAAAAGTTGAAACTGATGTGGTAAACTTAAAGTTGATATCAAAAAGAGGGGCAATTCCTGGAAAAGAAGTGTGTAAAAAGCATAAACAACTGGACAGCTCTAGAAATAGTAGAGGTTATTCCAGGTATTATAGCATGAGATCTCTGAAGCTGATTACTACTTTCTGCTCCCACACAAAAAGAATATAATAACTGAGAGTAGGGAAAGCTGGGTAAAGGTGTATTTTTAAAGGAACATGCAGACAGTTTTTTAAGTTATCCTTTTTGCCTTCATTTTCCTAGTACCACCTGACCCAGGTAATGTTCAGTCACTTCAAACTGTATTAATATTATATTTAGATCTCTCACTTTACAGAACTTTCAAATGTGCTCTCATTAAGTTTTTAATGATATATATGATATAATCATACACAATGGTGACCAAAATCCCCTGCTAAAAAAAAAATCAATGGATTAGAGAAATTTGAGGAGTCAAGTAGCAATCACTGAAACACTTAAATCTCTAAAGACATACTTAAGCTTACATGTAAGATTTTATCTGAACATTCATCAAGTCTCAAATTCCAACTTCTTTACAACCAAAACTTCTCCCCCTCTTACGCCTTTCCCTCTTGGGAAAAAGAATACATACATTTAATGGGGCTCTTAGTATTTTATTTATCATGAAGAAAATCCCAGGAATAACAATAGAGCAACTCAATAACTCCCTTCCAATCCTTGCCACTCTATTTCACTCTATCCAAAAAGAGGAGACTTAACGAATAAAGCCAAGATTTTAGACAATAAAAAGTTATGGGATTCTTCCAGAAAACACAAATCCCCTCAACACAAAGTACATACATTATGAAACATAACTAAAATATTTTAGCCATTATTATACACAGAAGGGCAGAGCGAGGCTGTCTTTCATGAAATCTGGATTGCAGATGTCTGGCAAAAAATAAAAATAAAAAAGATTAATAATCTATCACAAAGTCCCACAACTAGTGATTCAAAATGAAAGCTTTCACTACTTACACCATATGTAAATATACACATATACATGCTGCTTATGAGCCCTTGATCTGAAGAGAAAGAGAACTGATACTCTACTGTGAAAATGGTCAGGGGGCAGACATTTTAAAATCCTTTCCCACATGAAAAGATTCCTGAAAAAGAGATCAGAAGACAACAGAAGAGCACTCAATGTATATGGAGCTGTAAATCCCGTATGAACTGGTATCTATTACACAAAGAGGGACCATGCAACAAAGTGATTAGGAAAGTCAAACATGAATTAGTCCAATAACACAGAGGCAAATATAAACCCCTAAGAGCACTTTATGGAAAGAAAGCCACACTTATAAAAAGATGTCCATTATTAACAATGAAATAATATCAAACTTTGATGTTCCAAATAATCTTAAATCAAAAATGAGAAATCGGTATGACTTCACCAAAAGAAAAAAACTGTTTTTAAGTAGTACATGATGAAGGCATAACAAATATTTTCAAAGTACAAAAAAATCACAGACATTTACTAAAAGGCTATTATTATGTGCAAGGCATTAATTAGGGCACTAAGGTAAAACATCCCAGTATATTTTGAATTTCTTATAAAGAAATTTCATCATACCTAAAAGTGTAAATTCCATCTTAAGCAGTGTATACTTCCTTCATGAACAAAGATAATTCTAAGTTTCAATAGTGACTGCTATGTCCCTACTCCTCCTGAAATCTCAATACACTTTTAAAACAAAATAAATAACAAAAGAATCAACACTGGGGAGTATATTCAAATGTGGAAGCATTTCTACAAGGAGAGTCATAGCCAAGAGCAGGCAAAGAAAGGGTCTATCACAAAAGGAATGACTACCAAGGTAACTCCAGAAGGAGTCCATGTTGGAACCACTATGTGGCAAGGACAGAAAAAGGAGGATGAAAAAGGTGGCTAGCTTTTCCACAGGGGTGGAAAAAAAAAAACAGAGTTAAGAGATCGCTCCTCATTATTACCTTACCTCTGCCACATCCCTGCACATGCAGATTACATGGATTCTGGTCCCCGGACTCACAAAAGGCAGGCAGAGAAGAGTGATTTCTCTCTCAAGAAACTGAGCAACTAAAATAAGCCCAGCCTATTTACCTTAAGTTTATACCTGCCACAAAGAACACTGTCTCAAAATTCCCAGTGAGCACCTGCTACTCTGTCTTGCCATGGGCAAGATCAGAATAATAAAAGACAAGTGAAACACAACCCTAGATAAAAAAGAAGAAAGAAATAATTTTTAAAATATATATATAATTCAACAGGGATCAGAAAGACTTTTGCATCCACATCTCAACATCAGGATGGCATAAAAAAAGGAATAATCAAAAATTAAAATAGAAACTGAAATTAAAAGAACAATTAGAAGAGTCAGAAAATGAAAATGAAATTACTGTCCTCTGTATTTCCAAAAAGAAAAAGAGACTCTAGAAAAAAGAAAAAAAAATGAAGAAAATTCAGGTTCACCACCCAATGAAGATAATAGAGGAAGAAATAATCAAAGAAATATTTCCAACACTGAAGACATCAATGTTCACTTAAAAGGAACTACTGAGTATTAAGACTAACAAGAAAGACTCACACCTAGGAAAATCCTTGTGAAACATCTTGTTCCTTGTGCACTATCAGAAATATCAGGATAAAGAGAAAGTCTTAAAAAGTTCAAGAGGAAAAAACTACAAATAAATAAGATTCTGAGAGACATTAGCTATAATAGTAACAAGACTAGAAACTAGAATATAATGAAAGAGAGCTCTCAAATCTGTGAGAAACTTACTTTCAATGTAAAATGCTAGACAGACTAACAATGAACTAAATGTGAAAGCAAAATAAAGACATTTTCAGATATTCATGAATTCAAAATGATTGACCTTTTATTTTTATATCATAAAGAAGACACGTCAAAAAGAACACAAAACAATGGTGAAAGCCAAGAAAATAAGAAATATACAAGAAAATGGTGGCACTAACCCAGAAGTCCAGTGAAAAGAAATTCCAAGGATGCAGCTGTACAGCAGACCTAAAAAGCAATGAGTCCACATTAGAACAGAAAATCAAGAAGCTCCAAAGAACGTCTTCTTAAAGAAGAATCACATAAATCCCAGGAAACAGATAAAATGAGTAAGAAGACAGAAGATGGCAGCAAAATGAAAAGAATGACATGCTGTTTCTCTCAATATAAAGGGGAAAAATAAAGAAAAACCCTAGGACAAACAAAAAAATATACAACAGCATGATCCTAATTTGGACCCATGAACTATAACTGTGACAATGATTTTGAGCAACTAAGTATGAAAAAAGTAAATCCACTTAAATCAGATGCTGGGAAAATTCTCTTTCAGATAACCTAAGAATATTACATTAGCATTTTAGAGATGGAAATACAATTTTAGCATATCACAGTTTCCTCTTCCAAGGTACCTTTGCCTTTCCTTCTCCAACTCATTTTCACTCATTCATTCAGCAAGTATTTACTGAGCATACTACATGCCAAGCAGTGTGCAAGGAAAGGAGATAAAACAGTAAATAAAGACAAAACTCTGCCTTATGGAATTTGCATTTTAATGATATATGACTCCTCGTCTTTCAAGAATCCACTTAAAAATTTTTCTCTCCTATGAAGCCTTTTGTAAACATCCATATTTGTCTAAATGTTTCATTTTTTTCTGCTCTAAAGAACTCTAACTTTATACAGAATTGAACTCAGTTTCTTGCATACCTATTGCCTTAATTAGTGTATAAGCAAAGTAACAACAGCAATATTTGTACCTCTACTGCATCACACTAGGGTTAGCTTGATAAATGTGTGTTGAGCCTTCCTATTCAACTAAAATATAAACAAAACTGCCAAGTAAAAGGTAAAGCACTACACAAATGTTACTTATTATTTAACAGATGAGGAAGCTAAAATCCTAGACAGTTAGTGATTTGCCTAGATCATAAAACTAGAGTCAAAATAAAATTCATAGTGCTAAGCTGAATTAAAATAAAATAAGTGGTAAAATCAAAATATGAGCCAAAAATGGAGAGAATAACCTTAGGCATTTTCTTAGAACATTTCCAAGTATACAATAAATGTCTAAGACACAGACTATTCCATATGTCAAGACATAACTTTACAATTATGTAAAGATCATTTTGAAAGTCTCTAATCAAAAATATAATCTATCTTTAAAGAGCTTCAATTTCACAGAATTGTACATTTCTCCTTTGCAGAATTTAATATTTGAAATGCATAAATGTTTAGAGATGTTAAATGGTGTTTAAAATATTTTTTTTATCAGTTGCTTACATGGAAAGTCCCAAAATTTCTCTAGCATTTTATGTATTCTCATAAACACTAGATATTTCCTTTAAACTAAAAAAACAATGCATATACTAACTTCCATTAACAAACACAAAAGCAGGTTTTTCTTTCACCATCCAAAGGAAGCCCATAGTTAACATTATCAAAATAGACATCTGTAAAAATAAGCAAAGAATTTTAACTCATATATATGTAGCTTTTCTAAAAATCAGGAAAGCAATGTAATGTCCTATTATTTCATGTGTTCGGTTTGTCTTTTATATATGGCCATGTGTTCAATAACTTACATTTTAATACTAAATATTGGTAGCCATGCAAATTTAGTCTACCTATAAATATATATAACACTGAAAAGGTAGAGTTGTTTTATATTCACAAGAAAAGCAGCCAAGAAACTGATTCTGTTTAGATCAAAAAACATTTATCAAGGTTTTCTAGATCTATTAGTCCTTCCAGGCACTTGTAATATTTATGATGTATATAAAATTTCCAATGTATGCAAAAATGCCTGCTCTTCATTAGCTTATAGTAAGGGAAGGCAATTTCAACCAAAAAGCTGATGTGATTTCTAAGTAGGGAATACCACAGCTAGATATCTATATATACATTTCACCAGACTTAAAATATAGTTTAAAATAATGTAGAAAAAAATCAGTTAATAAATATGTGACATCAGGACTTGACCTGCGTTTGTGGGTTTGATCACAGAAATCAAGAGTTTAACTCAAAATTACTCATGTATAGGTCTACCAAAACATTCAATGAATACTAACTAGTGATTTTTACTCATAATACAACCATGAAACTTAGAGAAACTGTTATTACCCACTGGAACATAGGAGAGTTTCACCTTACCTGACCTATAATACAAGTTCTATAAATACCATTTTATTATCAGCTCATGTGCCAGTTCTGTGACATGCCCCATGTTAAGTAGCAGCATTGAAGCAGGCACAATTCCAACTCTTTGCTACTCAACCTCAGTTCCGAACACTAGAAAATGCCTAATTAAACCAAACTTAAAGATACATGCCTTTTCGGGGCCTCCCTGGTGGCGCAGTGGATTAAGCAACGCACTATGAATCAAACCGCAGCCACTGCAGCATGACTTTGATCCCTGCTGCCGCCCAGGGAGGGGACCCATATGGCGCGGCAGACCTCTCCTGCCTGCCCGCTGCTCCCCTCAGCAGTGTGCTTCCGTTGATCTGCCTGTTCTGCTCCCCGCTCTCTGTGGTGAATCCTCTCACCCCCCTACACCTCTGGCCTGTACCCCAGTGCTTGTATGCATAAATAAATAAATCTTAAAAAAAAAAAATAAAAAAAGATACATGCCTTTTCCTAGATGTTTCACAAAGAAAAAAAGTTCAGGATAGGCATAAAACCTATGAAAGAGATATTCTGAAGTTGCCTCTTTAATATCTATGATAACAATCAGGTGACTGGTTTTATAACTTTTAAAATATGTTAAATGTTTATACAACCATTAGCAAACTATCAGGCAGCCTTGCAAATTAATTGACCAGTATAAAGTAAAAGATAGAGACAAAAAGGAACTAAGTGATCCAATACAATATTGCACAACTGAAATTAAAACAATGTAATCTGCCAATAATACTATCATTAAAAAAAGATCAGATACACATGAAAATATGCTCAAGCTAGCTGGTACACTGTAAATATGTAAAATAAAAGTAAAATCATAATAATAGCAGTTACATTTATTTGCTCTCTAAGTAAGAATGAGCATGTGATAAAGATTTAGTTAATTAATCCACAGAAGCTAACTGAGAAAATAGCGAAAGTTTTAAAGCAGAAATGACATTTGAGCTAGTGCTTTGTAGATACAAATTAACTACACAAACTGGGGGTCAAAGGAACACTCAAAGATGGAGAAAAGGTTAACTCAATAACATAAACAAAAACACCAAAATTCCAATCCAGTTTTACTATGAAGCTAGAGTCTGAAGGCATAATAAAAGTGACAAGTTATGAAACTACAGATAGGATGGAGGTCAAGACATAAACAGTATTAAGTAGAAAGCTAAAAAGAGTGAACATAAATATTTTTTTAAAGTTATATAACTTAGTCATATGCTTTTTTCCTGTGCCTTTAATTTTCAAGAAAACATGTGATCAAAAATAATCAATAATTAAAAATCAAGAACTCTTCATCCATAATGAGATTTCTTTCAGACACAAGCATAATTATATACTAAGTATGTTGCTTAAGTAGCTTTCCAAGAGTATTTCTTCTTAAGACAAATCAGCAAATCAAAGCTCTTTTTTTTAAAAAAATTGCCAACCTAGAATTCTTTACCCAGCAAACACATCATTCAAAAATTATGTGAAACGACATTTCATACCAAAAAAAACTAAACCTGTATCAGCATCATAGTCATACACAAGGAAACACTAAATACTAAAGGACATTGTCCTTCAGACAACTGAGAAACAGAAAAAAAAAGAGCAATAAAAACAATATAAACATGATAATATAGAACAACATGAAACCTCTGCTGCTTAAAATGTGAATTAGAAGAAACAAAGCATATGACAAAAATACAGTCGAGTACATAAGCACTAAAAAAAAAAAAGTTTCCATACATTTAGGAAACGACTGATTGATCTGTGACCAAAAAGCAATTAACTATTAGAGAGAGTTTTAAGAGAACACAAATGAGTTTCATTGTTCACATTTTTGAAATTCAGTCAATCAGAAACAGCCCCATGTCTGAAATTCAGATAATCAAGGGTATCACTCAAGTGAAAATTCCTATAAAATGATGAAATATTTACAATGTCCAAGCATTTTTAAGAAAACAGGATGATACATATCTTTATATTGCTAACCTTCAAAACAATGGTACCCTTTTTAGATAATACACAAATGATGGAAAAGTAGGATACAAATATTGTTGAGATTTAACAGGAGCTGTAATCAATTGCCCAAGGACAATATCCTTGAAGCTCTGGGTTCTTTTTCACATCTAGGAGAGACTCTCCCATGTCACCCTAAGCCCAAGAACATTTCTGTGAGAGTAACAATTAGAATATTCCAAATGGATGACTTCTCAACATGATTAGTAAATTGTGTTCCAAAAGTCATGTGACCAGTATAAAACAAAATCTTTTCTTTGACAACCAACAGAGGAGATTCCAGATAATGATCCATTTATATCCATTTTACAGAACTATAAAATACCTTAATAGTTTGTAATCATGGACAACAAGAAATAAGTACTTAGAGCACATCACTTCCTATCTCATCAAAATTATACAACATAAACGTTTAAAATCTGTTTGATTTTCCTTTTCACACACTTTTACTTCATATTTTTACTTGGTAATTTTAAATATCCAGTGCATTGAGTTTAATCTTGAAATGGTTTTAAAACACTTCTCTAACTGGAATACAATTATTTTCAATTAAAGCACTGTTCTGCCACTGTAGAAGCATCTGATTTACATAAATGCTAGTTAGGTGCCATAAAAATTCTTAAATATATAATTAGAAAGTCACAAATCACTTAATCCATTCCATCTAAACAGTATTATTTTAACATCTGTTCCACTTCCTTTAAAAATAAATCTTATTTACTCTAACCAAAAAAAAAAAATTAGTAGGATAAACTTACAACGTACTTCCCCAATCAAAATTTAAAATGATCTGGTTAACCACAAATTGACTCATGTAGTTAAGTATTTTTCTGAATGTATTTTACTGAAACATGTCTGAAAACAGAGAATAATGTCATATAGTAACTGGGTTACAGTTCTACAGAATTACAAATTATTTCACCAGTTATTCTTAGTCACTCAGATACAAAGGTCATTTTTGTTCTTATAAATTATCAAGTAAACTTGATGCACTGATAATTAAACTAAGCAATTCTCTAACTAGCTCATTCACTTGATTTAAAACATAACGATAGAAAGCTATTAAGAAACACATTTCACTAAACTGAATTTACAGAAATAAAAATAAGAAAGTTATGAGCTCACTCTATCGCTTTCAAACATCCTAGTAATATTTGGGAAAATAAAGACAGAAATTGTTTTTCAATTATTTTTTTTTAAATTTAGAAGCAAAATTTCAACTGTGTACAAGTCATAGATTGTAATACAGAATATAATGTAATATGTATTATATATGACATTATATAACTTATACCATGAATATTATAAACTTTAGATAAAATTCTATGATTTAATTAACTACATAAAGAACCTAAACACTAATTCCAAATAAAAAAGATGAGTACCATGGTAGTTTTTCAGTGGCTTAACAAAAATTATACCAAAAAATAAATAATCATAATTCCTAAACTTGCCATACAAAGATATTGGCCAGTTCTCACACCTCTCACACCAGATCCCTTTAAAGTGTAAAATCCTTTCTTTCTTCACAATAATGTTTTCTTTGTAACAAAATACTACCTAATCAAATTCTAAAATATAAATCTTTAGAAATAAGATTAGCTAAACAATTTAATAATACTTACTGTCTTGTTCCGTAATCTAATTATGTCCGAGACAGAGCCAGCTCCACAGTACTCCATAACAATCCAGAGGTCCGTGTTCTTAAAGTAACTGCCATAGTACTTTACAACATAGGGGCTAAAAGAAATATAGAGACAATTAAACTTAGTTAATTCCCTCTCCAAAATCATCTCTTAATCCTAACACAAATTTTTAACATTTCATAATGCTCCAATAACTAAACTTCTATTATATATTAAATTGTTTATAATGTAATATTCACCAACTGTGCATAATTAGCCTTCAATTCATGGATGAAATTTAACAGGATTACAAATCAGAGGAAGTCCAAATGTTTTGAGTGATTCTCAAGAAAATAAGTCTCTGTTTTGGCAAACCACTTACTATTTAGCATAATGAAAATACTTTCCTTTAAAATATTCTCTAAAGGAATTTGTATTTAGTTAAATATTAACACTCAACTTTAATACACTCTATATTTCAATGAGGCAAAAAAATGTAATTCTTTCATTCTGGCTTCTGAAAACAGAGAAAAAATTATTTTGCTTTAAATCAGACAATTAAAATGACTAGCAGCAGAGAGTATTTCTGAACTGAGGGTTTGTATCCTAAGAGCATAATAATGTTTACAGCCAAGATGTTTATTTAGGAAGACTTTGAAAGAGAGGAATGGCCATTTCCATTAATACTCTCTATGGATTTGTTGCATACACTGATTTGTAAAACATCTTACTCAACAGAAAAAGGCAGAGTATCCATAGTCGCAGAATCAAAAGAAGATAGAACATACAAAGCAGCACAAACTACGTAGCTCACAGTTTAAATACGACAAGGGCTTAAAGGGGACATGACTGACCATGGTGGAGCCTTTAGATGGACCCTTAGGATTGGTAGAATTTTTAGTTATGAAAAAAGGTTAGAACTTCAAAATGTAGGTGGTAAAATCTAAAAGGAAGGAACCATTTTTTATAAATTATTTCAACAGATATTTGAGAAGTACCTACTATGTATAAATCAATCTGCTACAAAATGGTATAAAATTTCTAGAATTTCATTCACATTTCCTTCTTCTATTCTTACTTTCCTTTCTCCTTAAAAGTTTAAAGTAGATAATGAAAAAAAGAATTAGATTTTGGGCCTCCCCTGGTGGCGCAGTGGGTTAAGCAACGCACTATGAATCAAACCGCAGCCACTGCAGCACAAGTTCGATCCCTGCTGCCGGCCAGGGGGGGACCCACATGGTGTGGCAGACCTCTCCTGCTGTGCCCGCTGCTCCCC
>JAGFMF010011568.1:20443353-20520364 GCA_019455555.1 Galemys pyrenaicus
CTCTCTGTGGTGAATCCTCTCACCCCCCTACACCTCTGGCCTGTACCCCAGTGCTTGTATGCATAAATAAATAAATCTTTAAAAAAAAAAAAAAAGAATTAGATTTTTCTAGGGTTCTCTCAATCTATAATGTTCCTCATAAAACCATATCCATTCAGGGAATGTCTTAATTAGGTTTGCGCTTTTTAAAAATCACTCTAGATTCAGGGAAAAATAGGCTGGAAAAGGCAAAAACAAAAGACAAGGGCCTCCCTGGTGGCACGGTGGGTTGGGCAAGGCACTATGAGGCAAACCACAGCCACTGCAGTACAAGTTCGATCCCTGCTGGCCAGGGAGGGGACCTACATGGCACAACAGACCTCTCCTGCCTCACCTGCTGCTCCCCTCAGCAGTGTGTTTTGGTCAGTCTGCCTGTTCTGTTCCCCACTCTGTCTCTGGTGAATCCTCTCACCTCCCTGGACTCTTTTGTATGCATAAATAAATAAATCTTAAAAAAAAAAAAAAAGACAAAATGAATAGGAAGCTGTTTCAGAAATGTAAGCAAGAGTTGTTAAGTTCCAAAACGCACTAAGGTTAGGGGAAGAGATGCATAAAAGGTAATATCTGAGATCCTGCCTTTCCTCAATCATACACAACTAAAATCTGGGAGGTACCACACTAGTCCCTGAACTTTTTAACCACGACAATAAAATAATAGCGACATGTAATTATTAAGTACTTGCTGGACCCAGAATTATGCTATATTCAAACTTTCTACATCAATCATAGAAATTACATTCTTATCAAGTGACTAAATTAATAGCAATGTCTGAGTAATCTTTGTAATTATTCTGGTCTGGAGGGCTGAGGAATATATTATTCACACTATTTGAATTTCCAGTTATACAGTTTTTATAGGAAATATACAGTACAATCTAAATATATAGCACAGTTTAAAGAAAAGCAAAATTGAACAGACCCAAGCAAAGAAGTTCCTCTAGCATTATTCAGTCACTTCATTAGTCAAAGAGCTCACAGTATACGGAACTTACATACTGTTAGGAGACAAAGTCAGCTATGCACCGCTTAACAACAGAGTACTGATTTGATCAGGGGTGGCCAGATTCACCAATGTAAACAGTTCAAAAGTCACCATCTGACTCAATTTTGATGCACAAAGGACTTCCTAGGTAAGACCTTTCCTACTTCGTCCCTTCTATCTCCTGCTTAGAACGTAGATATAAGACTGGAGCTAAAGCGGTCTCTGGTTACTACAAATCTATCCTCATCTTCCATGAAGGATTAAAAAAGAAAGTCAGAAAAGAAACCTAAACAGATGACCAAAGAATGCATTTTACTATACATAAAATCATTAAAATGAAAATAAATTTAAAAATCGCTTCATACCTGTCACATTGCTGCATTATTGAAATTTCCTTGATTATTTCCTGAAGATCTGACTCAACAGGTACTTGTTTAATTGCCACTACTTGACCAGATTCCTTATGTATTGCTTTAAACACACTTCCATACGACCTAAAAAACAAAAAGACATTTTTAGTTTTCCCCTTTCAATCATAAATATTAGAGAAAAACTTATTTCTTGAGTACTGCTTTCTAGTTTAAAATACTGTTTAATGGTGACAAATTAAAAAAGTGAATTATATCTTTACATAACTTTCAGATATAGACTTTAAAATCCATTAAAATCACTGTTAACATAAAGATTAGCTATTATTCTTATGAATGAAAGAAATAGACTTACGGTTTGTCAACTCAAACAAATGCAGCATTAAGAAGATATAAACGGAAATTTAAGTAATGAAATGTAGATAAAAACAGCTAACTTCTCAAGTTAGTAGAAATAATTGATCTCACCTTAAATAAAATTTAGGAACAACTGAAAACCTCAGCTAAGGGCCACATGACAACAAAGTCAAAAAAGGAGGCTGTCTTCAAGTCATCTGGTCCTTCACTTATTGTTCCAAGGTCTCTTCGAATGCTCCTTTCACTATCGTATTCTCAAGGGCAAGACAATACACTCACAAAAAAATGAGTAGCAGACCATAATGGCCATTTGCCAGAAACAATCCCTGCTATATCTCTTGAAACCCTGCTAATTGAACATTCATGTGTTTAAAAAAAACAAAAATAATAAGGTAGATAATCCGTACTTTGGAATGAATTACAAAACAAGGTAAAAACTGCTACCAGTTACTAAGTTTTCACTGCAAGCCAAGTACTATGCTTGGTATTTTGCATTCATTATCAAATTCAACCCTATTAACTGTGGGATAAAACACTACATCATCATTTTAAAAGATAAGGAAACAGAGACTCTGAAACCAGTAAACAAGGCCAGAATTCAAACCTATTATAATTCCAAGGAACATGCTCTTCTCACTAAATTATTTACTTCTACAGAACAAAAAGAAGTGCAAGACATTAAGGGTGTGAAATCTTTCCTAATACTAGGAAGCTATGCAGAATCACTTTCAAATTTATAGTCTTTCAAAATAAGTGAAAAAGTAAAAAATAAGTGATAAAGCAGTCACATTAACAAAACAAATTTTATCTTACCCTCTCTTTTCCTGGAATACTTAAAATAATTTTACTCTGATACCCAAAGTCACCTTTGGGACGTGCATGCACACACACACCTCCCTTCAAAAGTCATGTGTATACATGTACACATGTGTTTGCATATATATATATATGTACACACAGGCATATAAGGTAATGTAGAATTCAGTGCCAAATTACCTACTGTTAGTTAAAAAACACTATCACTGTCTCTCTAAGATATCCTCAGCACTACAAAAGAGAAGCTGGGAACCACTTTCCAGAATTTCCCTCTCTGAATGAATTCTAGTTAAGAGTTTGACAATGGAAATATGTATGAAATCTAAACAGCAAAAGTTGAGGAGAAACCATCGTTTTCCAAATGAAGCTGTAGCAGATGCACTGGCAGATAAGAGAAACATAGTGGCTTCCAGCTGAGCTTGTGCAAACTACCACAATATTGCAGCAAATCTTTTCAAAGATTCTTAAGGAATCCAGCAGATCCCCAGAGAGCATGTAAGGAACACCCACTACAGTGCTTCAAGCTAAGATTTTCACCTCTAGCTTCTCTGAACTTCAGCAGCAGCTTCCACAATGACCTTTGCATCCCTAACCCTTCTACAACTGATCTGAGTTCCCTAATTTTATATAACTCTTTATACCCATAGTACACAGACTAGCTTCTCTTTTCCTGACCAATCCCTGCTACCAATAATCTGTAGCACAGATTGGTTCCAAGAGAAAAAAATCTTAAGGCCAGAAATAAGTACTTTCTTAGATTTAAACAGCGACTTCAATGCCAGTGACAGACACTGATAGTCTTTAGCATCCAGTGGAAAAACTGCTATATTTTATTTTGCCCTTAGTTCCCTAGAGTCTAGGCAAAACTTAAGAAGAACAAATACTGTATCAATAGAATGTTATAGTGAAAATGCTACAGAATGATCTGATTACCTCTTCTTACACTGAAACTTATAGAATAGGTATAACACACTCAGGGCCTAAGTTCCCAGCTCAAGACTAAGAGAACAGACAACTTCTAAATGACTCCTGCAAGTTTCTTAATTCTATTAGGCAAAAGGCTGAGGTTTCTGAAAAGTAAACTCAAAAAGCCTAATCTCATAGAAGTTAGATTGCAAAGTACACTGCAAACTGAAATCATGATATCAGATCTGTTATGTTAGATTTTTAAGTGTAAAAAAGATTTCCAGAATTGGTATTGGAATTCTAGGTAGCTTCTTATTCATCTTGGTACTACAAAACCCCAACCTTAACAAATCTACCTTGCCAGCAAAAAGCAATCCTACCTCCCAGTTTGAGATTAGCTTCATAATGCCTAAAAACCTGAGGTCAGTCACTTTTCAGGAGAATGTAGATCCTCCTTTAGAACACCCCACCAAATCTCTCAGTGCTTCCATAACAATAATAAAACTCAAGTCCTCACAGACAGACAGGGGGATGTCTGTATAAAATATGATCCAAGAGCAGCTACTATTCACACCAAACTGCTATAAAATTTTATCAGTTTTTAATAGAACCCTAAAGAGCATGTATGGGAAAGAATTTCAAGATTTCCAAGAAGAAAAGGAACTACTGATATAGATCCAATTCCAGAAATTCCAAAATCAGTGTATTAGCACTAATAGTTGGGAGCATCCCTATAGTTGCTAAGCAAGTTAACTGAAATCTGGACCAACAGTGGCCTACTTACAACAGGTGCTAGTGATCCTTACATACATTAGAGGAAGCTCACTGGCCCAAGGAGATGGAATACTGGAAGGGATTTGTCATATGTAACTTGCTCATCCACCCCACCCCCTTACTAGGTTCACTGAAAGAGTCCAAAGAGTCCAATCTTTATTGGCAACATTAAAAGCTCAGGTCAGATACAGAACAGATGCCTACTTTGAAACGAACTCCCTAAATTTAAAGGATGAAGAAATTCATTAGGAGGAGAGGTAACATCTTTGAGACAAAGCAAACATGATAAACACAAGAAGTAGCAAAGTAAAGCTGAATTAGTTTTCCTTTTTTGTACATCTAGGTATTGATAATAAAATTATGCTGGCTGCATAAAAATAACAGTAATTACTTGTCTTTAAAGACTTAGCTGGTACCCTTTTTTATGGTAGTAAAATACACATAAAATTCACCATTCTAAACATTTTAAATGTGACCGTTAGTGTAGTCCCAATGTCGTACAGCCATTACTACTCTCTAGTTCCAAAACATCTCCAATCTGTTTTCTAGGTCTATGTATTTATCTATTCAAGGTAATTCATATAAATGGAATCATACTTTTAGGATCAGGCTACATTACATTCACTGAACACCAGATTTTCAAGGTTTATTCATATTGTAGCCAAGTATCAGTATCTAACTCCTAGAAATGACTCAATATTCCTATCAATTAATAATTTTCCATAATAGGAAATATCACATTTTATTTATCCATTCATCAGTTGATAGGTCTCTGTAAATATAGCTATTATGAACTGCTTTTTTAATTACTAGATATTTAATCGTCTTTCCATCCTTTCTGTGGTAATTGACCTATTTAAGTTTTAACTTGTATGGGGTGAGTCACATCATTTATATTTTATTAAAAAATCACCTACCTTTAAATTTTCAAGTGAACTGTTATAGAGCAGGATATAGTCTCCTATTTTGTGAAATCGTTTTTCTGTCACTAGATCTATCTTCTTTTATTCCAAATCTTCTAGTTTTTGCTCTTTTTTCATTAGTTAAAATTCGAAGAGGTTTAGTTATTGTTCTGTTCAAAGCAGTAGCTTTGTGTATATTTATCATTTCTCCATTTTAGTTTTCTACTTTATTAATTTCAGTTATTTCTTTTATTAATTCTTGCTAGCTTCCTTCGACATATATTTTAAATTCTTTAAATAGGAACTAAATTTCTTTTAATTTTTTTGTCTTTCTTCTGAAGTAATGAAGGAATTTTAAACTAAGTATCAGTAGTCAGGCTGTATCCTATAGATATTGCTATAATCTGACTTCCTTTTTATTTATGTATTTTTTGATAATGTGTAATTTCCTTCTCAAACTTAGGTTACCTAAGATTATGATTTTTAATTTCCTGTTAACATAGGGTTTATCATATTGTAGTAATTTATTTCTAAATTTTTGTAGACTATAATCAGAAATGTGACCTGCAAAATCATTTTTAAAAATATTAGATTTTTTAAATCAATGGTCCACAAACATCAAAATATAGAAGGATGCAAAGAGAAATACAGATATAAATAGTTATATAGTAATTTAAGTAGAGACATCAATACTTCATAATATACTTACATATGTAATAAAGTTTATACTGATAATATTTAACCACTCTGTGTCTTTTCTCTTTTTCCTATTATTCTATACAATTCCAAGCGAAACGATATTGTAACTTTCCTTACTACATTTTTGTTAAAGTCCCCTGACATTTCTAGTTTTTTTTAACTCTCAGTGTCTGACATATATATTTCATTATAACTATTAGAGCTTGTCCTTTATAACATTACATAATATCCCTTTTTATTCAATATAAATCTTTTAACCTTCATTAATTTAGCCCTGAATATATACTGCTATTACTGCTTTCTTTTCTTTTAGCTTTTTTTTTTTTGGTGTTCTAACAGATGTCTTTTTCATTTTAATCTGCAATTAACTAACATGGTTAATGATGTTGATCAACTTTTCATATGTTTATGTGTCATTTGTCTGTCTTTGCTAAAATCTTCCCAGACCTTTAATCCATTTCATTTTTAAATGATTTGTTTGATGTCTGACTATTAAGTTTTGAGAGTTTTAAAACACATGTATTCTCTAGATGCATGTTCTTTGTCAGAAATATGGTTTGTCTTGCAAATATGTTCTCTTTGTCCATGACTAGTCTCTTCATTTTCTTAATAGCACCTTTTGCTAAGGAAAAAACTTTCAACATTAATAAGTTCCAGTTTAATTATTTTTAGACAAGGAATAATTTTTTTAATTATATATTCAATCCACTGGTGTGCTTCAAAGGTACAATACTTTTCATTTACCAGTGAAGGAAGTTAGAAGTTAACTTCAAAAAGGAAAAATCAATGGCAAACAAATTTCCTCATATTAATACAGAATATCATATTAACACAGAATATAATCATGTTTTACCATTATTATTCAATTTAAGAACATGTCTTCTAGTGAAAAATGATTACAAAGTATTTTTTGTCTATCATCTGAATGCTACTTACATATTGTGTGTACTCACCCTTCTCCAAGCTTTTCTAATACATCAAAAACTTCTTCAGGTTGCTTAGTCAAACTGTCTTCACTCAGCTTTTTTAGTTTACTGATGAGAGAAAAGAAAAATAAAATATTTTTCTTGACCGTTTATAAAATTTTCAATTTTATTCTTACCAGACAATGTATTAGATACTTCAAAAAGCAAACAATATAAACAAGTATATAGTAGTCACCTTCCAACCCTTGTTCTTTATCTGCCCAGAAAGTTTCAAAAACATTAAGACAATCCACAAAATAATCTGCATATCTACTAGGAAAAGTCTATAAATTCCTTAAACTCAAACAAAACTGTGCCTCAATAATGTTATTTACAATGCCAAGAATTCAACAAAAAATTACTAGATATATGAAAATTCATGAACTATGACAAAGTAAGAGAGAAAACTTAATCAAAACAAACAGGAATGTTAAAGATGATAGAGTTAACAGGAAAAAAAATCTTTAAAAATATACCATGAGTTCACAGATGTAAGGAAAATGAAAGATGGGGGTAAGGGGAGAACTAAACTGATATTTTAGAGTGCAACAGCAAAGATGACTTGAAAAAATTTTTTCAAATGTTTTTAAAAATAAAAAACCTATAAGCCACCTGGAAAAGAGAAAGAATAGTGATACCTATAGATCTATATATAAACAGGTAAATATATACATAGAATGGATAACTCATAAATACAAATTGGGAGTACAGTTGCTACACACTCTGCAAATGTTAAGAAAATAAAACTACAGGTAGAAGAAAGTCAATATATCTAAAAGGATAAATACATATACAAAAAGAGAGAGAGAAGCAAAGAATAAAAATAAGGATGACAATATACTTCCTATCAGGCACTATGCCAGTGAAAGATATTGACACTTCTAAAATGCTGAATGAAAATACCAACCACCCTAACATTCTATATCCAAAGGAAATGTCTGTCAATAATGAAAAGGGAACTTTTCAATTTTTCAAATGAAAAAGGGTATGAGAATTCAACTTGAGCAGAAATTAATAATTTAACAATAAATTATTAAAAAGGATTTCCCCAGATCAAAGGAAAATGATACCAGAGGAATCATAATCTAGAACAACAGTCAAAAATGTAAATATTAAAAAAAAATTATCCCACTGAACAGCAGAATCTTCTCAAGAGTACATGGAATATTCTCCCAAGTAGATTACATATTAGAATTCAAAGAATACCAAACAGCCAAAGCGATCTTTAAAAAGAACAAAGGAGCTGAATGCCTCACAATTCCTGATTACAAAACACACTACAAAGCAAAAGTAATCAGGATGGTCTGGTACTAGCATAAAGACAGATATATAAACCAAAGGAACACAAAAGAGCTCAGAAGAAAACTCACATATATATGATTTTCAACAAGAGTACCAAGAAAAGATAACTATTGAAGCATGTCCCTGAAAAAGCTGGAAGGAATGAGATCAAAAATAAATATAGATGAAACTGCCTTAACCTCAGAAGGTTGCCTCTCCAATTATAATAGGGGGAAAGGTTAGGCAGAGTTATAGGTAGGAGAGTAGACCAATGGCAGGAAATTGAGGAAGTTCTCACATACTGACCTCTATTTGTCTTATGAAGGAGGAGAAATATTCATCTGCTATGAGTGAGGAACTTAAAATGTGAAATTTGAAGATATATCATTATACATTAATTGCATAAGGCCACTTATATGGGAACTTATTTCAGTAAACGTATTGGAAAACTTTTGGAGCATTGCAACAATTTCAAAAGAAATATAGATGAACAGCATTTCCTAGAAATATCAAGAAATTTAGAAAAAGTGACTCTACCCTCAGTATGGCAGAATAAAGAGTTTTATTTCCTTTTCTCACCTAAATACAACTATAAAATATAAAAGTTTGCTAAAAGGAAGATTTAGAAGTTCACCAATAGAGGCCGGCCCTGGTGGCACAGTGTGAGTTCAATCCCCCGTGAGGGAGGGGACCTACATGGTGCAGCAGACCTCTCCTGCCTCGCCCACTTCTCCGCTCAGCAGTATACTACAGCTGCTCTGTCTGTCCTGCTCCTCACACTGTCTCTGGTGAATCCTCTCACCTCCCATGCCTCTGGCCTATACCCCAGAGCTCTTGTATGCATAAATAAATGAATCTTAAAAAAAAAAAAAAAAAGAAGTTCACCAAAAGAGTCTCAGGACTTCCCCAAAAAGGTTTCACACTGAGGTAGGAGGTTTGCTGTGGGGATGAAGAGGAAGGAGATAAAGGGGATCACAGACTGGGTGGTGGATACCCTAGTTCACAAACCAGGCTGCCAGACTCCCATTCCTGGCCCTACCAGGCTCAGTGAATTGATTTTTCACAAAGGGAGTACACACACATAGACCAGACCAGGTCACTGGGAATTCTGTGGCCTGGGCAGGCCAAGACAACTTCTCTAGTGAAACTTTCCCACAGAATGAGAAAAGAAAAGAGACTCCAGGCAGAGCCTGACAGTAAATAACCCTCATATATAAATAATCATCCTAAATTGTGAATGTACTGAATTTACCAACTAAAAGGCACAGTATGGCAAATTGGGTTAGATAGCTTTAGTCATCTATAAGAAAAGTTATCAGAAATTCATTTAAAATCTAGACAAGCACAAATTTAAAGTGAAAGGCTGGAGCAATAACTCAAAGAGAAAAGCAAGAAATGCTATTCTCATATTTGATAAACTAAACTTCTAGCCAAAAAAAAAAAAAAAGATAATCAAGGACAAAGAAAGGTATTATACACAATGACCAAGGAATCAATCCATTAAGAAGATATTAACAGTCACTACATCTATGCACCTCACACAGGGGTACCTAGTTTATAAAGCAGATGTAAAACAACATACTGACAATAACACAATTACTATTGAAGACTTCGATATACCACTTACACAAAGAGATATCTAGACAGAAAAGTAAACAAGGAAAGAAAAGCCTTTAATAATATATTAAACCACATACATATAATACACATTTACAGAGCCTTCCACCCCAAAAGCAATGAATACGCATTCTTTTCAAGGACACACGGAACATTTTCAAGAATAGACATTACACTGGGACACAAAAGGTATGCAAGAAAAATATGAAAATAGATATTATATCAAGCATCTTCTCAGATCATAATGGTATAAAGCTAGAAATTGATCACAAAAAGAACCCTGGATCAAACCAAAACATGTGAAGACTGAAAAAAATATCACCCCCATGAATGGCTCTATCAAAAAAATGGAAACGGCAAATATTGGGGAGGATGTAGATAAAATGGAACATTCATCCAGTATTGGAAGGAATGCAGTTTGGTGCAGCCTCTATGGAAAAAGGTATGGAGATGCCTTAAAAGCAAAAGTAGGAATTCCATATAATCCAGCAATACCACTGATAGGTAATTAGCAAAAGAATATGAATGCATTAATATGAAAAAGATTTACATATCCCATTGTTCACAACAGCACTACTCACAACTACCAAGTCATGGAAGCAACCTAAGTGCCCTACAATAGACGACTGGATAAAGAAACTGTAGAAAATATACTAAACATAATACTACCAAGTTATTTAAAAAGATAAAATACCTCCTTTTGAAGCAAAATGGATGGACTTTAAGGTGATTATGCTAAGGAGAAAGTGAAAGACAGACAGGTACACGATGGTTTCATTTATCTGTGGAATCATGGCAAAACACAGCAAAGCAACTAAGACTCTGGAAAACATACACTGATTACCAGAGGAAACAGACAGGAAGAAGGAGGGGAGAAAGGAAGGACAAAGGAGGTTTAATAGAGGGTGAGTGAAGCATGTGCCCATATGGAGGTGAGAAGATGTTAACCTCAAAGTTAAAGATATTTAAATGTCTGACAATATATAAAAACTAAGAAAAAGGTATGTCATGAATGTATAAACTATACACAGATAGTAGTTTAATCATTTACTACCACAAAATATATACAAATATATCATAAAAAGTTAAAATATATAAAAATTTTTATACTGATGCTCATAAACGGTATTATAAGGCCATCAGCAGTCAAGGAAAATGTAAGCAAATGTTACCAGTAAGACTTTTCAACAGCAGGGTATTAAATTTTGGAGGAGTAAAAAGATACATGAGGGTGGGGTCACCTTTTGTTCAGGGTGAGCTGTATTTGAAATAGTGGTGGGAAAGGGAGGAGAAGGGTGGAAAGAGGAGGAGGAAGACCCATTTGTGAATTTTAACTAAGATTCACAAACAGCATTACAGGACTTGTGATCAGAAACCATGAATTTTAAAATGGATACTACTGAAGTTGCACAAGTCCATAGTTACTGACTCAGAAGTCTTAAGGTAAGCAAGGGACAGCAGACAGCAGTGTTAGGTGTTTTTCTAGGCAGAAGAACATGGCCAAAAAAAGAGTTCTGTCATGCACAGAAGAATGGGATGAGGGAGTTAAAGATCTTGGCCAAAAAAATGTCTGATGACATGGGACAAGCAGACAAAGAAATAAAAATAGGAAGAGTAAAATAAAAAGATACTATAGACTTTTAAAAAAAAAAAGTATATTCTTACCGAAAAAGAAGCCTGTCTCTTAAATTTTCAGCACTATTGATAGTGTGTCTCAAAAAATAAATTCACTCCATGCCCTTCATGACTAAGCAAACACAAGTAGCTCAAGATGAGCGAGGCACAAGATACAGCAATGGAAGCAGCATATATTAACAAATCTCTTTAATACTAAGCCAGAAAGTAATCTAACCACTACACAATTCTTCAGGAGTTATAAACAGTATCTTCAAAGCAGGTTCATAATCTGGTTCACTTTAAACAAACAAGTCTTAGGTCCCCCAAATGAATCTAGAAAACACTTAATGAGAATTTTCTCTTAGTCCACACATCTCATTTTCTCAACATGTTGAACAATTGAAATGTTATTAATTTAACTTCAGTAAAAAGATGGTCTCTTGGGGTGTTTGTCAAATGAAAACACATGACTTATTTTGGTAAACGATTCCTGCTTTATGTCATTTTGTCTTTATTTTTTCTTTCCCTTCTGGTGTTTTAAATGAAAACTGATCTTTTCAGTTATGGTTTAATTTTAAGTAATTCTTATATTGTCTGTTTTTCAAACCCTTACAGTTTAAAAAATCTCCTATATATACACACAACACATTTTCCTATTTTCCTGTCTTGGCAAACACAATATAATAAACATAATTTCATCTGTGTTTGACATATTATGGTTTTTAACACCTCAGAATTTCATCATAACTATAACGTTTTTTGTTACAAGTCCAAAAAAACTTCTCAATATGTGCCTTTAAAACATGCACTCTCCCAGGTGATAAGGAATCTTGTGAGCGAGTCACCCACTATATAGCTCTCTAATGGAATATGATATTACATACTCAAGCAGACATAGTCTAGAGCTAAGATTTTTGTTTTCAATAAAACTTCACTGATTTACCATTGTTATACAAAACTATTTAAATTTCAACATTATAGCTTCATGCCTGCATATGTGTAAATGTCTCACCATACCCACCACCACCTAGTAATAAGACATTCTGGTTTCCCTGTCATTTGACTTTATCTCATAAAGAGACAGAAAATTATCTGTTACACTGCCATGGCTAAAAGAGTGGGGACAAAGGGAAGTAGATTTCTCCCATATTGTTTTTAAACACTGGAATTCTTTTACTTTTCAGCAACACCCACATCTCTAGTATTTCAAACATTTAAATACCCACTACAACCTTACTATAAACTTGCTTATCTTACTTTTATGTCTTCTGTTCATTGTAAGAATTTCTGTTAACTTTTCTAGGATCTCAGTACAAAATTTTCCAAGTCCTCACCGTAGTATATGGAAGGAATCCTTTTACAGAAACTAGTCTGTTTCTGTAATTAATTCTCCTGAACATTTTATTATATTATGATGATTATTATTTGAAGAATAAGTTATATTGAAAATCATACCTCAAATAATGGTACTACTTAATAGCCTTATACTTTTAGAGATGCATACTGAAATAGTTATGAAGCAATGAATATCTGAGATCACTTCAAAATAACAAAGAGTGGAGGGTGGGATATAAATTACAGTTGACTAATCAGAAGCTAATACTGAAATCAGGTAACAGGTACAGAGAAGTTCAACCTCTCTTCTGTACAAACTATGTTTGATATTTTCCATCATAAAAAGCTTTATTGAGTAAATTGCAGGAATTAAGTCAACTAAAATTTTTCTTTGAAATAACTAGAAACAGAAAAAGCATGCATTCACTGTAAACTAGAACAAAATCTAAAAATAAATATCTAAAAATGGATAGTAATGAATTATGGAACATCTATTCAATGAGATAACAAAGAACTACAATGTTATAAAAACCCTATTTACATAAAATACTTTTACAATACACTGCTAAGAGAAAAAAAGAGGATATAAAATATGCACAAATTAAACCATTTTCACTTTTTCTTTTAAACATGTATCTGCATATGTGCGTGTGATGCATGTACCAGCACCTAAATAGAAACAGACTTGGTTTTGCTCACTGTTAAGTCTCCAGCACCAAAAACTGTCTAGGACATAACATGAAAATACTTGCTGTAAGTAAACATTTTAGCATTCTCGTAACAGGTCTTGAATTTGGGATGGCTCTTCTCTATACTTTGTTTTGTAAGATTTTAAAATACTTTTTTTCTGTAATTCGGAAAAATTTCAAAGTTTATTTTGTAACAACATTAAAATGTATATGCATGACTCAATAATTATTCTATAAAATCATGTCATACACTGAAAAAAAGGGCCACTTCTAGAGTGACTAAGGTTTTCAGAAATAATAAAAATATACCTTTTTAATCAATCTTATTTTTATGAGTAAATTTTGCAAATGCTTAGGAAATACTATCTTCAGAAAACCTAATCTTTCTAAAATGAATTTTCAACATGGGCACAAATAATGATAAAATCATTTTATCATTTATCTGTATTCATTCAATATAAGCCTATTGTGTAGACAACAACTACCATGCAATGGAAATAAAATCAAGATTTAATCCTTGACAAACATGAGCTCCAAATCTAGAAAGATAGATACATAATAGATAATAAAAGTTGGAAACATTAAGGCTTTCATGTTGTCTTGTACTGAGCACCTTAGCATTCTTTCATTTAATCTCTATATTAGCTGTTTTAGTGATTACTCTATAATACTTTCAGCTTTTAGATAAGAAAACCAAGGTCACTCAGGTAATAAATGACGCACAGAATCAAACCGCTGACTGTCCAAGATACAGCATGCTTCTTACATTAGCAAGCTACCTAATACTCATGCATACGCAATAATTTCATTAATTCCTACATCAAGTTTTACAAATCAATTACCTCTTTTAGGTGTATATTCTTTTATAAGTGTTCCCAGGAGTTACTCTAAGTCAAACAGTTATCTGAAATGTACTATTATAATCACTAAGCTATGAAATCCTAGAATAGTATTTACACACTCTTTTTTCCCCCCAGGATGACACTGTACACTCAAGAGATTAAACAAATGAACTTTTAGCTTGTTTTAAGTTTCTTAAATCTCCCATCACTCTACCATATTCTGTAAGATGACTTATGATCTAAGTAAGTTGGTAAATTTAAATTACGTTATTAGAAAAATGTATAGGGCAGCATGTACAATGAAATTCTGAAGTATATTATAATGGTTATGGTTATGGTTATGGAACACTGCTAGCTGTGTAATATAAAACAATACATTCTTCCTCCAGAGTCTTCTTCCCAATATTTTCAGTGTCCTATAAATCAAATTCCAAATAAAGAAAGCTAAGAAACTGTAAAACTAGATGTTTTTGATTCTTACAACCCAAAATTCTGCTAATAAGGATCTCTTGTAAATAAAACCCTTTATTAACCTTAAAAAAAATTAACAGTGAAAATGACTGGAAAATAAATCAAGAAACATTTTGAAAGAAGAATCATGTCTCATATACAAGATAAGCAATCCTAACTAACTGTAAAACTAAAGATTCTTCAGTCTCCTAATTTCCATTACCTATAACGTAGCCACAGTGGACCTCTGCTTAAAGGTGCTAAATTTTACATAACACATAAAAAATCATATAATTGTTATAATTTAAACAGATATTATATAATTACATGTACATTACGTGAGAAACAAACAGGAAAGCATGAGAGGAAAAGATGACACTGAAAACTGTGTTTTAAAAACATACGGATACAATAAATAATTACAAAAAACTTTCATCACAGATTTGAGAAAGGACCTGACAGTAATGTCCATTCTCTCTTACATGGTCTTACCCTTTTCTCTGCCTTAAAAACACTTTCTTAAAAATTACAATCAAAAACTTTCTTTGGGAAATTTAGAGATAATCTCAACCATCATTCTACCCAATCACCCACCTAAACACAAAGAACTAATCCCACTACCAAAAATGGTCACATAGCACTTAGCACACTGAGTCAGAATTCCTTTCATTATGTATGTATTCTATGAGCACAGCTCTAGAGCTAAAATGGGAATTCCATGAAGACGTAAATCATGTCTTATCCAGTCTCATACCCTCAGTAAGCAATTAACACAGAACCTCACACACTACTGTTCAAGAAATAAACTTTTGGTAAATAAATAAATAAACAAATTTGCTACTACTGGAAATCTAAAGGAAATTCAAAGTGGCTGTTACTTAACACAGTGCCCTTAAGAGAAAAAGTCTCCCTGCATAAGTTGTAACAGCACACCACAGGCTGCTTCAAATTAAATAAGAAATAAAAAGTACATAAGGTTAGTCCAGAGGCCAAAAGTATCCATACAACGGCTGAAATATTCAACAGGAATGTTCCAAATTTCATGGTTGAAAAGCAACCTAATTGATCTGCTTTCAGAACATATAAATACTAAGTAAACAAAGATGACAAAGGTCACTCACTGGTGCTCAAGTCAATATTACAAGTGACTCTGAACTGTTAGTCCCTTGTTAATGGAGCCTGTTCCACAGCTTCATTACAGACACCAAAGCACAGAAGAAAAGATAGTTAACTAGACACCTTCCCAAAATATCCCCTGCATATATCCTGAGCATTGTAAAATTGTGTCACTGAAGAGAATCTATGTGCCTTTCTTCCTTACTAGTGGAGTAATATAGGAATATAGGAAACCAACTAATATAGGAAACCAAGCAGAAGGAAGACACACACCAAAAAGAAACTGAAAAAACAGAAACAGCACTAATTCGTAGAGGGTAGATAAAAAGTAAGGATTCCATTTTGAACACAGCGCCTTTGAGGAGACAGCAAAGTAGTCAAATGTTTTTAGTAGATTGGAAATAATGAATGACTGAGTAGACATTCCAGGTCTCACCAAAAGTGTGTATTTGTAGGTCATTCTGACCAAAATTGAAGCATAAAGTAAACTCACCAAGTTATTAACTACATTAAAAAAGAGGAAGTATAAAACAGAAAATGCATGGTCATTATCAATTATGAGACAGAAGAACACATAAGATAGAGAAACAGAAGCAACAGGAAAATCAGAAAGCCAGAGGAGAAAGCTTCAAGAAAGAGATATAGGAAGGTAATAGAGCAGAAAAAAGGGGACCTCCCTGGTGGCACAAGGGGTTGAGCACCCCACTGTGGGGCTTCCTCAGCCACTGCAGCATGAGTTCAATCCCTGGCCAGGGAGTGGACCCACATGGCACAGCAGACCTCTCCTGCCTACCCGCTGCTCCCCCTCAGCAGTGTATTTCAGTCCATCTGCCTGTTCTACTCCTTACTCTGTCTCTGGTAAATTCTCTCACCCCCCACACCTCTGGTCTGTGCCCCAACTCTTTTTTTTAATTATTTTATTAGATTTATTTAATTATATTTGACAGCGTTTGTAGTCCCCAGGGAGTTCCCACCACTTCACTTGTGCACCATCACCTCAGTCCCTTGTGCTCCTTCTGCCCTCATCCACGTCTTTTCCCTCCACTCCCTACCTGCCCCCGCCCCAGTCCCTTTCGTTTATCTTTGACCTTTTAGTCTTGTTCTTTTCTTTGTTTGGTTGTAACTGTCCATTTCCTTTAGCTTATTCTTTTTATATTTAGTTGTTGCTCTTTCACATCCCTCCCAAAAGTGAAGCCGTCCAATATTTTTCTCTTGCCCTCTGACTTGTTTCACTGAGTATAATTCCTTCTAGCTCCATCCATGTTTCTATAAATGGCCCCAGTTTATCATTTTTGATTGCTGAATTTGCTGAATAATATTCCATTGTGTATATGTACCACATCCTCTTGATCCAGTCATTCTACTTTTGGGGCATTTGGGCTGTTTCCAGATCTTACCAATTATAAATAGTGCTGCAATAAACATAGGGGTACAGGTGCTCTTTTGGATCAGTGTTTTTGTGTCCTTTCAGTAGATCCCTAGGAGTGGGATTGCCAGGTCATATGGTAGTTCCATCCCTAGTAGACTGAGGAACCTCCATACGGCCTTCCATAGTGGTTGGATTAGCTTGCATTCCCACCAGCAGTGTACTAGGGTTCCTTTTTCTCCACATCATCGCCAGCATTTGTTGTTGTTGGGTTTTTTTATATGTGCCATTCTTAACAGTGTGAGGTGGTATCTCATTGTGGTTTTAGTTTGCATTTCCCTGATTATGAGGGATGCTGAGCATTTTCTCATGTGCCTGTTGTGTGCCCCAGCTCTTGTATGCATAAATAAAATATTTTTTTAAAAATTTTTTTAAAAAAGAGCAGAAAAAAAGATTGCTCATCTTGCCAAACAATGACTGATAACCTACAACCTAAAAGCAGTTTCAATGGATAGTTAAGACAGTCAAGGCCTGAATCTTTTAAAAGGATGAAACCTTAGAAAGAGAAATTTTAAAGATACTAGGCATAATGTATAAGAAGGGATTAAAAAGAGATCCTCCTTCTGTGATAGAAGCAAAAACTGTGTAGGAACAATATTCAAATAAAATTAAAATGAAAGTAGATAAGGTAGCTCTTCTTTCTATCAGCTACAAAATTTCAAAGTAGATGCAATTATTTGTAAAAAGTTGTATGAAAGAGGATGGAAAAGAAAGCAAATTCAGGGGAAGACAGTTCTAAAGCTATGGACAGCTATGGCTCTTTTTGAAAAGTCTACTAACACTAAAACGGAAATTACTCCCTTGTAAGAAACTACCCAGATATAAAGGAGATAAAGGAGAAAAAGTTAAATTACTCTATTTCATCCTCTTCCTCTCTTTTCTCTGTTTCTAGCTCTGGAAGAACAATTTGCAAGTTTATAGACAGGTTCTAACTTCTGCTAACCATGTCTCTTTAGCTTTGATGAGACTTTGACTATAACTCAGAAGCAAGCAAGCATAACAAGCTACCCATAATTGGTTAAATATTGTTTGTTTTTTATGGGGTAAAATAGATATAACATAAAATTTTTCAGTTTAACAATCTTCAAGTACTACTAAGTATATTCACACTGTTGTGTAACTATAACCACTATCTCCAGAACATTTCATCTTCCTAAGCAAAAACTCTTTACCCATTAAATAATTTTCAGTTTCCCTCTCGCTGCAGTCCCTGTTTATCACAATTTTCAGTCTCTATAAAACTGATTGTTGTAAATACCTCATACAATTGGAATAATACAATAATACCATATTGAACAATATAATAACCCAACACAGTAACTGGAATAATACAATATGTTGTAAATACCTCATATAATTGGGATACAACTCAACATACAATTGGAATAGAACAATAAAACAACTTTTGTGTCTGGCTTTTTTCACTTATATAGCACATTTTCAAGATTTATTCATGTTATCGGTGTATGACAATTTCATTCCTTTTTAAGGTTAAATAATACACCACTGTATGCATATACCACATTTTGCTAATCCATCTGTCAGTGGGTTGCTTCCACCTAATGTGAACAATGCTGATAACTCTCTGCTTTCAGAGAGGTAATGTACCTGGATATGTACCTAGAAGTGGAACTGCAGGACCACATGGTAATTGTATGCAGTAAGATTTTCCACAATGCTAGGCTTGCACTATTTTAGATTCACTCAGCAATGTGAGAGGGTTCCAACTGCTAAACAGCCTCACCAACACTTATTTCTTAGGTCTGTTTGTCTTTTTTTTGATAATAGCTGTCTTTAAAAATATGATAAACTCATTTTGGTTTTGATTTCCCTTTCCTTAATGATTAGTTATGCTGTGCATCTTTTTCATGGGTTTTTAGCTCTACAACGTCCCATGTCCTGTTCTCTGCTGGCAGATTTCCCTAACGTCAAAGCAGAATTGGTAGCTGCATTACTACTCATCATAGCTCTTCATACAGTAAGGCTACAAGCTAGATACTTTGCTTGATTTTAACATGCACTATCTCATTTAAAATTAAGTTCTAGTCTTTGATGTTAGGGGAATACTAGAAAAATCACATACCTTCAAAAACACATAAAAGGTGCTCATCCTCTAGTCCATCTTTTAGCACACTACTACTAATGTCAAAAAGTCTCAAAGTTAGGCTTAAATAATGAACATTTTTTAAAATAAACAGTAACAAATCTGATCTTGAATCCATAAAAGCAATTATCTTCCCTTCTTCAACCACAGGAAGTACACTTTACCTCAAACTAATAATATTCAAAGAATTTTTTCTACTTATTTTTGTTTTCTAAAGTCCAAATAGTTTTAAACATTTATGTAAATGTTTAGCTCTAAAGTAATAAAACTGAATTTTTAATTCAACTCCAAACATATGTGCAAGTAAAAGTTGTTCTTTTATCCCCTTAGAACGTTAGCTATTTTTTAAAGGATGTTGACAACACCATACACATTTTTCAAACACTTTGGAAACTGTCTTCAGAGACAAATGTTTCACAAATACCATTTTAATTTAACTTCACAAACCCAAAGAAGATAGCATTTTTACCTCCTTTTAGAGTGAGTATACTAAGACTCAGAAAAGTAACTCACCTATTACTTCACTGCAATGCATAGCAAAGCTGAAATTAAAACCAGTTCTTTATTCTAAAACTGTTTTAACTTCTTTTTTTCTGTTTCAACAGTAAAACAGATGTGATTTGATGTTCATATAGTATATTTACTTTTATAAAATTACATTAAAATTTATGGGAGCTTAATTAATTTGGCACTAGAATAAGCTGAAATCCACCTAGGAAAACAGATGCTCTGCAATGGATAAACTTTTTAAATTAAATGAAAGTCTTATTTTCCAACTCTACCATAACATTTCCTCTCAAGTTGGGTTCTTTCCCAAAAGTGCTCTAATATTATAATTTCCTGGCAAAGAGCTCTAAATGAAAGCAGAATTTTCTCCTTTATTTATCCTTACAACCTCTCATTTTTAATTTCTAAGAGTATTTTCACTTACCCTCAACAGGAAAGTGATAATTCCTTTTAATTTCTTGCAACAAACATACACAAGGTTAACAAACACTTCAACATCTACTCACCTAATACTAAAATCATTACCATATTCACTTTGTAATAACTGAGTTTTCAAAAAATAAAGATCCAGACATTGTAAAAGAGCAGTTAAAACACCTCCAACATAGGGCCTACCTAGTGGCACAAAGGGTTAAGCACCACACTGGGGGCTTCCTCAGCCACTGCAAAATGAGTTTGATCCCCAGCCAGGAAGGGGACCCACCTGGCACATCAGACCTCTCCTGCCTCGCCCACTGCTCCCCTCAGCAGCGTATTTCAGTCCATCTGCCTGTTGTTCCCCACTCTGACTCTTATGAATCCTCTCACCCCCCACACCTCTGGCCTGTACCCCAGCTCTTGTATGCATATATAAATAAATGTTTTTTAAAAAATCCTCCAGCATATACATGTCCTAAAATAAAAAGTAATTGGTATGAAATATGCAGACCCACAAGTCTCCTAACTTTTAATATCGCTTGTTATCAAAACTTTCGAATACTCAAAAACCATCCAAGCTTTGAGAAGTAAAAAAGGGAACAGAATCTTTAGTTGCTTAAAAATAAAAAGATCTTCTACATGAAACATGACACCCAAATATCTGCCATACAGAAAAATCCACTGTATTTGTGCTAAAAACACATTACCTACACTTAAAGACTAGATTTACTCATATTTTCTACCTTACTTATTTCCCTATATTTCACGATTAAAAATAAGATACATTCACAATTCATCACTCCCATCCTCAGGATACTAAAATTCATAGTAATCCCAAAAACTAATACATTAATAAGAGGAATAACTATTAATAAAAGCATAACTTCAAACTAACTTCTGACAATATTAAGAGTTATCTACTCTGACTTCTGCTTACTTGTTCATAGCCTTCTTGAATAGAGATGGTGGGCAGTGTAAACAGTAGCTGTGTTCTGCTGTTTGCACAGATGGACAAATATGCTTTGATTTCACAGCTTGGTATGGTTACACAGCAACAGGACATATGAAGCCATTTCTCAGTAAACTAAGGGAGAGAGACTGAGGAATACTTCATGATCTTGGTGTTTTATGAAAATAATTCTTCTTTTTTAAATTGGATTTTACCTTTTTGGATTTAAGAAATAAAAATAAAAATTTAAAATTCCAGCTGTATCTAATAGAAAAAATCATTATAAGACAAACAGCCTGTATACTCAACCATAGAAATTAAAAATAAACTACAGTAAGTATGTTTCCGTATTTGAACAGGTGTAAATGCCATCTGAAAACCCCAATTTTCTTTGGTAATACCATGAATCCTCAAAATTTAAGTAATGCTTAAATGACAGGAACTTTTTAACTTGGGAATTTTGTAGAATTTTTAAAGTAAGATCTCATTATTTTTTGATGCAAAAAAGTTATTTTCATATTAAATTTTAGAAACTTAGAACTATGTTTGCATTAATTTTCTCTCTCCTTCACTGTATAACAATGTTCTTCAATGAAAGATATTTTCAAAATGTAACTATGAACACAAAAAGAAAAAGACTTCTAGTAAGAAGAAACTGACACAAGGAGCATGTGCTTCTCTTTAGGATCAAGAAAGCTATTTCCTATGAGATTAGATAATTAATTCTAAATTAAGTAGCAGTTCAAATAAGGACAAAGCAATAAAAAGAACCTATAACAATAAAAAATAAGACTAATTTTAGGGAAAAAACATGTACCTGCATCAACAAAGCTTCAAACACACTGAAAAGTACCCTTGACTATTTTAATGAACTAAGCTATGAACAGGTCTATGAACTATCTCCATGAGGACTTTTGTAAACTAAAATTTATAAAAAAATAATAATGAGCAATCAAGAAAGCAAATGACCAGTCTCAGAAGACTGGGTAAATTGTCTTCATTTTGGAATGTTTTCTGTCAAGACTAGTTCTTTTCAAATGATTTTTTTTACTGTTTTAAAAGTATAGGGCTTAAGGTAGATTATTACTTCATTTAAGCAGAAAACCTATCACGTAGTATACCAGACTTCCCAATGCTGCTAAATATCTTTAAAGTTATTACCTTATTTCCATATTGGTTGTCTCTTTCATGACACATGAGTTTGAACTAAGATTAGTTAAAAGCTGGCTAATCAAAAGCCCATTTCCATATGAAGGAAATGGAGGTAACCCCATTTTCTTATCATTGGCCTTGTACTTGAATTCTCCTCTATTAGGAAAAAAAAAAAAAAAAAAACAAAGAAAACTTGGAAGTATAAAATAAGAATAAAAACAGAAAAGAAAAAAATCTACCAGAAGAAGAAAATCAAGATAATTTCTTCTCAAGAGTTTATTACTACATACATGTTTAATTTTCACTGGAATTCTTTTGAATTCCATTGCTTCTAATAAAGAGACTTGTTCTTATAAATCTTAGAGATTATATGAACAATAAATTTTATTCAAAAGAACAATGATGTAAAAAAATAAAAACAAAAACGACAGGATTATTAGTGCCCAAGTTAGGAATCTGAAATAACTATTTCATATGCAAAAGAACAGGACTTGTTGAACAAATGTTTGATTCCAGATCTGGGGGCAGGAAATGGACAAAATGAATCCTGAATATTTAAAAAAACTAATTGAATATCTTAACGACTGGTAAGGGAAATAAGCAAGCATTTATCCTGTCTTTTCATGAACTATACCTCTGGATAACCAAACAAAAGATTAGGGAAGTGACTATAAAAACATTCAAATTAATAAATGAAAACAAAGTTTTTGTAACATCTAATAATTAATATAATTAGGCACTAACCATCAATAATTGCTAGCATTAGAAAAAAAAGATACAATTACACATTAAATGATTCTACAGTCTTACACCTGTAAAAGATACTGATATCCTAAGGAACTAAATTTGAGTCTGACCCAGTCTCTGAAATTCACTGCCCATTTGCAATTAATACAGAGAACAAAAAATCATGTTGAACTGCACTTTGAGTGACCCAGCAGCAAAGTCCAGGCTACAGGAAAACTACAATTCCAGTAACGTAGGTTCTTCATCAAGAAAAGGAAAAGAAAACTGATGGCAGACTCACCAAAAGATTAAAAGTGACAACTCACATCAAAACTATTCTTTAACATATCTTTAATAGAATAGACTAGAGAGTCCAGCAATATACATTTAGGTTCTTACTATAAAAGTCAATATAACAGGGCTACACAGTGATGACTTAGAGTGCTCACTCAGAGGGGTATCAGAAAGGGTGGCAAAGCTCTGCCTCTTAACCTGATAATTACACAAGTATCTGCCTGACAGTAACACATCAAACACAGTAACTCATCAACCATACATATGTTTCCTACTGATGTTTCATTTTGCAATAAAAAGTTATTTTTAAAATAGCAGGTTACTAGGGTCACCTGGACATTTCAACACCGAGCAAAGACTAGATGTTTCCCTTTTTATATGACAGTAGAAACATGCAGTTAAAAGAATGCAGTGCTCACAATTTCCTTCTTACCCACTTAGTCTTCTAAGGTAAGTAGTAAGTCTTCTAAGTAACCAACTAATATCACATCATGGGCCAATCAAATTCACTTTCCTGTGAGTCTGAAGTTCTAATAGACACTAATAAAAATCACCAAATCTGTTCCTCCCTCACTCAGTCTTCTCCCAATCCTCAAGTTGAAAACCTAGGAGGCAGGAATGAGTACTTTCCTCCTCATTCCCCACATTCAGTCTTCAATAAGGCCTTTGTTTCTAACTCCAAAACATTACTCAAATCTTGTCTATGTCTTTCTATCCCTAATGACCCCACCATCTCTAAACATGAACTATTGCAACATTCCCATATCTTGTTTCCCTGCTTTTATCCTTAACCCTGTACAATTTATTCTACCCAAAGCAACACAATCTTTCAAAAACATCAAAATCCTTAAAATACTGTATAAAACTCTTTACTGACAGCCTGCTCTGCACTCTGACCTAAATCCAAATTCCTTTCCAGCGCCTGTATCATTGAATCTCTGCCCATGTCTCTGATCTCATCTCTGCCACTTTTGTCCATTCTACAACCCAGCCAGTGGCTTCATTTCAATTCCTCCCACACACACAAACTCTACCTCCAGCCTTTCTCATGGTTTTCCGTCTACCTATAATACTATTCCCCTACAACTCACACGACTTGTTGAACTCATGTCACAGCTTATGTACTACCTTCTCAGAGAAGCTCTGTCCAACTGCTTTATTAAGCAAGTTCCATTTTTACCTATTAATAAATGTTATTTTTATCCTTCACGGATCAAACTCCAACTAGAGCATATAGTCTATGAGGGCAAAGATCTTATATCTCCCATTCAACAATGAATCCAGCATCTCACACTTCAAAGGCAATTAATAGTGAAAATATGAATAAGTAAATGAATAAACTAAAGGTCAACAGACAATTTATGCCATGTATTTTGACTGATTTTTTTTCCAGTGGCCAGTTTTTACAAAGAAATAGGAGAATTTGGACAACCTGGCAGAGATAAGGGAGATTATGTGGTTCCAAAAAAAGTAAAGGAAATTAGCTATTACTTTTAGTGTATACTTTCTTCAACTATATAAAAAGTTCATCCTAAACTAAAAAATAACTTCAGTTTGCATTCTATGTCCCTCAAAAACCAAAATCCTAAAAACTAAAAGATGATCTGGACAAAGAATAATATTCCATATTTTTAATATAAAAACTACCTCATCCTTGGAATTACAAATGTTCAACGTAACAGCTTAGGTGCAGAGACTTAGTTCAGGGCCTTATAGGTTTGTTCCCTCCTTTCTGGCCTTCGCTGCTCCCACAACCCTGCTCTGCCAGGTCCTCAGTCAGGCAAGAAGCATCCTTATCTTGATGCTGCTCTCTTTGTATTTACTGGAGTCAGAGGTGCTGGATTTTGTTCAATCCAGATGTCAGTTGGGACAGGAAAAATAACCCAGAACCATGAACAAACTGGGTCAAGATGAGATAGACAAGTTCTATTCAGCGAATGAGGATGACAGCAAGCTGAAGAAAGGTCTAGATTTCTAAATGAAATATTTCACTACAAAGCACTTAAAATTAAGGTCTTCCCCTGGAAACAACCTAAATGCCCAAAAACAGATGAGTGGATCGGGAAGCTGTGGTACATATACACGATGGAATACCATTCAGCAATCAAAAAAGAAAAACTAGACGCATTCATAGGAACATGGATGGAGCTGGAAGGGATTATGCTCAGTGAAATAAGTCAGAAGGCAAAAGAAAAATACCAGATGGTTCCTCCCCTAGGAGGAATATAAGGGATCCAAATAAGGATCAAGAAAAGGAATAAGAACAATAACAATAACAGTAAAGACACAAAAACCAAAAATGAAAAGACAAGGACAAATTGGGGACACTTGGTGGGGAGGGGAGAGGGGGAGGGTTGAGGGCAGACAGGAGCACGGGGGACTGAGGTGATGGTGCACTGGTGATATGGTGATGGGGAATACATGGGGATTACAACTGATGTCAAATGTATATAAATAAAAAAATGTTAATAAAAAAATAAATATAAATAAATAAATAAATAGAAAATTAAGGTCTTCCAGAAGACATCCACACAATTTTCCACTGAAGCAGGAAATACAGCCCCTCTAAACATACAAAATCATGTTTGTGTATCATGTTGGGGTTTACACCAATTAATAAATATCTGAAACTTGGAAAAAAAAACCACAAGTGCTAAACGTTCCCCAACTTTATGAGTGAAGAGTGTGTGTGTGAGTTAATTTGTATCAAGATACTGATCTTTGTGTCAAGATATCTGAAAATTACTTCTTCACTAAGATGTCTAGTATGATATAATTCTATAGATTAATTCAGAATCCATATACAATAGTACCTCATGTATATCTATATTAACTATATTAATGTTAACAACTTTCTGTGATTTTGCCATTTTGTTTCAATAATTTTCAAAATATACCATTTGATGTACTTTTAAGAAGTTCAAGATAATATGCATCTTTATATACATGCATGCAGATAACTTTTTTTAATATTCATGTATGGCTTACATATCTGTTACTTTCTTCAACTTGAGACTGTAGAAAGACAGCTGTAATAAAATATTTTAAATACAAAATACTAGTTCTAAAGTTAAAAGCGTCTTGAAATTAGAATAATCCTAGCATGTGAGGGAATTCAACAAAATCACAACAAAAAAAGAAGCTTGAGACAAAGAAAAAAGTTTCTATCAGGAAGATTTCTCTTTATAAGAAAAAAAAATCTTAAGACTTTGGTAGTTAGAGAGGGTGGAGCTGGTAGAGAGTCAAAAATTGAGGTCATCATAATTATAGCTGAATGTTTCCAGTGCATGGACTCATTCCACACCAGAAGGCAAATGAGCTTTTGCCTAGTCACATCTTTCACGTATTACATTTTCCTTTGTAAACTCTGCCAGACATCATAGATAATCGCTTGCTTTTTCCCATAATTTAACTGGAGTACATATAAAGTGTTCAAAATAAGCTTTCAAACATTTGCATCTCTCTCCCCTTCATCTTTTCCCTTTCTAGAATCTTAAAGAATATCTCTATTATATACAGTTTGTTACCACCACACCACTCTGGATTCCTTTGCAATGTCGCTAGCACTTTTAAGCATCAGGATGGAAATGAAATGTTTCCCGCCTGTCACACTACATGGGCTGACAGTATTTTTTTTCCCCCAAACTGTAGGTCACAATGCATTAGTAGGATATGAAAATAATTTTCTGAGTTATGACCAGCAATTCAATGAAAACAGAACAAAGAAAACGGAAAATTACCAGAAAGCATCACACAGCACATTTCACGAAACTTCTGTCTCAATTTTATATGTGTGTGAGTCTGTAGCTATTAACTTGAAAGCCACTAATTTATATGACCTGAAGTAATAGCACATCTAGTTACTCTAGACATCTTTCAAACCAGAAAAATTAAATTCTAAGTGTTTTCTGCTCTTGCAATCCAAACAAGAGGTGTCTGATTTACTTATTATTAAAGCTTTATTTACACACATTTTTAGAATGAGATTACTTCAGATTTCAACCTAGCTGTGTTTAACATATGTTTACCTTTTTCTTTACCTTTTCTAACATTTCTACTAATATATGCTATATCCTAGTCTCTTAAAGAACAATGGATAAATTAACCACTGTTGAGAGTTAACTAAAGCCTGAGTTTATCTACTATCTTAATGTGCAACTGAAGTTTGCCCACCAGGAACTACTCAGATTTTGCTGTTATACTTCCTTCTCTCTCTCTAGGAAGGGTCTATTTTCATGACAGGGCCTAAATCAATTTAATAGAGTTTTTACCACCCAAATTAACCAGGAGTCAAAAGAACACATACTTTAGGGAGAACCAAGTGATTAATATAAAGAGATGCTCCTCTTTGCCCAGTTTTTTTCCCCTTGAAATGTTCATAAAACTTCCTCGATTTGTCTGTCTCTAAAATTGAGAATTTCCCCTGAATTATGGACTGTTTTTGAGAGTTATTAAGAGTTCATCTTCTCAAAGATAACTCTATCTCCATAGTTAGTAAATCCCTTTGATGATTAGCACTCAAGAATTTTACTTTCTAACATTACTCTATAATCTAACTGAGGAGGCCTGTATGGTAACATATTACCTCTCCAGTAATGATATTCTGTACTCTTTTTGGCAAATGTTGTGTATAAGTACCTGACCTCCAGCAACCAGAGTTCTCATGCCTTCCAACCTGTCTATCGAAGACCCACCTCCCCACCTAGAAAATATTGGTGAACAGGCCATGTTTTGATCATTTCCCTTCCTACCTAACTTACCTATTCTGTGGCCATTCTTCTAAACTATTAGTTTCCCTACAAAGAAATCTGATAAACTCTACCTATCAAAATGCTAGTAATTAATAATTATTTAATGGATTTCCCTTCCCAGTGGGACATTTTAATAAGAACTTCTGAAGATCTCTGTGACCTGTTAAGGAAATGTGGGGAACCTAAAAGTCATTCTAGTACCAAGTCACCAAATGACCTAGGTGACCACATCCATTACCAAGTTTAACACAAGCCTCAATGGGAATATCAAAGCAATGTGAGGGTAAGAGAGTCTTTACGGAATGTTTAGAACTCTAGGTTATGATTTTCAGATCTGGCTGCTCATTTCCAGCTCCCAGTAGAGAAGAATGACAACCAAAGAAGTCAATTTCAAAGTCAATGTCTAACTCAACCTATCTTTCCAGATATATATGTCAGATACATAAGAACAAAATACTAAAAATATTTTTTAAAGTATGGGAATGAAAAAAATAACAATTCAGGACAGTGATAACCCCTAGGGAATGGGGAGAAATGCAGCTGAAAAGAGACAAGCTAGGTGACAGCAAGTGTACTGGTAATACTTTATTTACAAAGCTAAGGGGTAATACATACGCATTTGTTAAATTTGCCACACTATCTTTTTTTTTAAGTGTCTCCTTTGTCTTTTTTTTTTTAAAGATTTATCTATGTATACAAGCACTGGAGTACAGGCCAGAGGTACGGGGAGTGGTGGGGGGCTGAGGGGATCCACCAGAGACAGAGTGGGGAACAGAACAGGCAGATCTACTGAAATACACTGCTGAGGGGAGCAGCGGGCGAGGCAGGAGAGGTCTGCTGCACCATGTGGGTCACCTCCCTGGCCTGGGACAGGAATTGAACTCATGCTACAGTGGCTGCGTTTTGCTTCTTATTGCGTTGCTTAACCCATTGCACCACCAGGGAGGCCCCACACTGTCTTTTGAATGTCTACAATTTTGTGATTGAAAAAGAAAGAACAATATGAAGATAACATATACTCAAACAGAAGGAGACGTATATGTATATTAGGAATACAGAGAAATATCTTGTTAGAAAGTACTCTAACAAGATACCGTAAGAGACAGACCTTAAAGGAAGAAGAAAATATACATTACCAGCAAAAAAAAATTACAAACTTTTCTAAAGGAAAAGCATGAATAAAGTTGGGGGTACCCACAGCCTAACCCCAAATAAAGAACAACAAGGAAACTTCTTGAGGATAGATACAACCTGATCGGAAAGTCTGGAGGTTAACTGAGACCAAGTGATAGAAGCTTTGGGCCCTAAGTAGACTAACATGCTCCGATCAAAAATTAAAAAAAAAAAAGAGCAGCCTAACCAAAGTTTCAGCAAAACACATCAGAAGCAATATTCAGGGTGAACTATTCAACAGAACATTAGGAATAAAAAGGGAATAGAAGGTAAAGGGCTAGGAAACAGGTCCTGATGTCCTATCCCTACTCCCAAAAGAGTCCTTCTGCTGTTAAAATCTTTGCACTGTTAAAAAAACTTCAAAACCACTGGACTATAACATACCCAATTTGCATTACTGCTGGAAATCAGTAATTTTATGTGAGGATCATTAAAACCCTCAAATACAATAGTTGTACTGGGAATGAAAGGGGGAAATTAACCTGCAAATTTTCTGATGGAAAATTTGACAGTCTAGTGACAAGATGGGACAATGAAAGAGTGGCTCTAATCTGAAGAAAAAAAAAAAACTAAACAATATATGCTACAGACTTGAATATGAGCAGCATAAATTGGTTATGTAAAAGCATCTGAGTCCTTGGTATAAAGAAACAAACAAAAAACAGGGCTTAAGGAACAATAAAAAAATAAATACAACAAGAACCAAAAGACAAAGACAATTCAAAGGCATCATGAGGGGTGGAGGGCAAGGATCGGGATGAGGGCAGAAAGTACAAGGGACTGGGGTGACTGCACTGGGGAAATGGTGGTGGGAACTCCATGGGGACTACAATTGATATCAAATATGTATAAATAAATTTAATAAAAAATAAAAATAAAAACAAAAAAAGCACATCTGAATCCAAAAGTAGTAGTTATGATAGATAAGACAGAAAATTAAAGCAACATTCTCACAGGACTTAGGAAGAGAACATGCAAAGGGGACCAGAAGTGCATAAATGGATATGATCACACTAAGAAAGCAAGTGATAGTTTCATATAAGAGGCATCACTGCACACAATGAGCGGACACAGACCCAGCGTTCAGGCAGACCCTCCACTTGACCAAGTTAGTTATTCTCTCTGAACTTTATTTAACAAGGAAAACACTACTGAACACATTAAGAAGCAACGTGCTTTATTTATGATTTACTGCTCATTTTAAAGATGAAGCAATTAAATTTAGAACTAGCACAGCAAGTTGTAAAGTCAGGATTCCTATGTCTTAGGATAATAAAATACAGGAATATGTATATAAAGTTCTAGCAAATAGTATAACCTAAAAAATGGTAGTTCTATTTTATTATTACAAGGTAATGATCAATAGGGGCAACACAAAAACTCAGTTATCCTTGTCATAGCCTTCCATGTGGCAAACTCCCTTAATGTCCTCATCTATAAAATATGACTAATACCTGTAATACAACCTATTCAACAGGGTCATTATTAGTATTAAAATGCATTATTGTAAATGAAAATGCTATAAAATGTTCTACTTGGTGCACTTTGTAACTCTACCATATTAAGGATTAATGTCTTCAGAATTGTCTTTCTGAATCAACAGAAGCCCCCCTAGAGTACTAAAATAAGTCTGTTAAAGGTGCAACCATCACTTTCAAAGTATATGTCACCAAAGAATGAAGATCCCCACTCTATGAGAATCCTTCTGTGAGAAGAATCACCTGCTCCTGATCCCCAGGGACATTAGGTTATCAATGTCCCTGAAAGGTCCGGCATTCTCTTACACCTATAGAGAAACTGATTGCTCAGAGTAGAGGTTTCTAATCACAAGAGAGAGGTTCCACTTCAATTCAGTGTTGTTCAATCAGGTCTTAATGTACATCTCAGAGGTACCCCCTTACAATCCCTTCTAAAAGAGAAAGGGAAGGGGTGGGGGGATGGGAGAGTGATTGCCAACTTTCCTGGACAGTATTAAAACTGGTGCCCAGTCAAGACAGGAATTTGAGCGTTTTACAGAATGCCAGAGAAGACTCTGTCAAGGGCTCTATTTGCCAACTGGTCTCTTCTGAAACTTCACAACTCTCTTTTTTTTCACCTGAACAGATGGTTTCCAGGTTTACAGGCTCACATGTCTAATCATGCAATTCACAGTAACTCACAAAATTCCTACATATTTAATCAATAATGATAATTATTTTACTATTTATTTAGTAAATGATTGTGTCCTCGGATACACCATCTTTCAGCTAAAGATGTCTACGTATCAGCAGAACACATGAAATCTTTAATTTTCATAAAGGCACTATTTGGGAACGAAACTACTACTGTTTTTTATAAATTAAAGTGAAATAACCTCAGGGGTTAAGATCTAACAACTTAGCTGATTCATTTTTGGGAGAAATGCACATTATGACCTTTCATCAATGAACAAATTTAACTTAGCTTCCTAAGTTTATTTCAAGCACTAGTTTCAAAGATCGGTTCAAACTTATCCACTCTTATACTCTTACACTCCCAATCCCTCAAAGATTTAAATATAAACTCACGTTAAATACCAATGCATGACAATTTCCACATGTTAAAAGGAAAATAAACCCAAAAAAATTTCAGGGAGGAGGGGTTCTAATTTAAGACCACCACTGTCTCACACCAGAAATACTTCTGAACTTGAGGGGGGAAGGAACACCTGTCAGTTCTGCATACCCACTTTATTTTACAGACTGTGTAGCTATTAATATATTTAATAATTTCATACACTTAATGTGTCAACAACTGTTTTGAATACACAGGCAACACTACGAAAAACACAAACCTATACAGCTGTGAACCCCGTAATTTCCTAGTTTTACATCTCAGCGGCTTCGTGAACTTGCCACGAGGTAAGACTGACCGCCCCGGAGCGGGCCGCGGGGAGCTGGCTCTGCCCAGCGACTTCCACGCGCGCCAGGCCCCGCCGGTAGCGGAGGCGAGGCCTCCCTCTGGGCCCCCTCGGCCCGCGGACAGAAGGCGCCCGGAACTCGGACGTGCCCCCAGACCCTCGGGGCGAACGGCGCCCGGCACCCAGCCAGACAGGCGGAGAGGGGGTCGCGGCCCCGCCCGGCCTAGCAGCCCCAGCCCCGCGGCCGCCCGCGCCGCCTCCCTCCTCCCTTTTCCCCTCTCCCCGCGTCGGTTACCTCTTGGGCGCCGGTGGCTGCTCCATGGCGGCCCCGGGCAGAAGGAGGGACTGGTGGGCGGCGAGGCCGGAGAGAGAAAAGGGGACGGGACACCGGCCGGCCGAGCCCGGGGAACCCGAGAAGGAAACTACAGGAACTGGGACCAACTTTCCCGTAACTCCCCGGCGGATCCCCCTCCCGCTCCCGAGCGCGGCTCCTCCCGCCCCGCCCCTCCCCTCTGCCGCCGGCAGCGGTCTTGGGAGGGTGGGGAAAGCCGGGAGCTGGAGAGGTGGGCGGAGCGGACCTCTGAGCAGGGGGCGGGGCCAGGCCCTGGGGAGGTGGGCGGAGTCGGGGGCGGAGGGAAGGGCGGGCCTTAACCCCAGGCGGAGGAAAGGGGGGTGGGGGAGCCAAGTCAGGACTTGAGCTTCTCTAGGCTGGTGGTGGGATTGTTCTTTTAAGCCAGCCCAAAGCTTCTGCTCCTCACTTGCCTTCATTGCATTTGCCAAACCGATTTGACTCATTTTTCATTTTTCTGGGTTTCCCAAGGACACATCTCAAACATCCTGTGAAGTCTTTTGAAGTATTTCTAACTGCCCACGCTTCCCTCTCCAGTTCTCCAGTTCTGTTTATAATTACTGGTTATGATTCCAACCAACCCCCCCCCCCCCCCCCCCCCCCCCCCCCGGCCATTTGACATTTGTAGCTACAAGACAAGGGCTACTTCTGGAAATTCTTGTTTGGTTTTGATTGTGGACAAGGTCTTCGCTACATTTCACAATAATTACATCTAATTACAAAGAAAATATTTACTGCAGTGAGCTCTCCCATTGCACCCAATTTAGCACTGCGTGGTCTTGCTGCTTCTTCAATTGGGTAACCTGGCAAACATGCAAATACTATGGTGCATGGAAAGTACTCGAGAAGTTTGCTTCCTTTCCTCTTGCTACCCTTTTCCACCAACCTGCTCCCAAGACCCTTTCCCATTGTACTGTGACCCATTCATTACATTCATGTGCATGTAGCATTTAACCTAAATTCCATATATAGACATCATTCTTATGATTATATACAGCTGATGTGTAATGGGTTTGCTTGTTTTTTTAAGAAATTATCAAGCTGTAGAGTCATAAAGAGTTTTCTTGGAGATTAGAACCAAGAATATGAAAAGAACATTGAATAAAGGAACTTTATAAAAATCAACTCAAATTAAATTTCCCAAAAATATTGCTACTCTTTTTGCATTAAGTTTCAGTATATAACTCATGTGACTTATTTTCAAATCATTATAGTCCCCTCTAAATTTATTTTAAATTCGTTAAGAGCATTCATTGAATCCTAAAGTCAAGTTTCTGAACAAGAATAATGATTACAGTGTTTTATTCTCCGCTGGATTATTGAAGCTCACAGTCTGACAATTCAGAAGTAACAAAACAACCAAAAAACTAAATAATCAAAATATTACACCTGGGAGGAAACTATGAAATAATTTCATTCTATTGCTCTCATCTTCATTTACATACCCTATTTCCAACATTTTATGTTTATCAAAAAAAAATCTCTATTAGAAAAGGTCATTTCATCTTTTTAAAATACTGTCATTTTTTTAATGGACTCAACTTCCCAAATTTTAAAACAGGCTCTGAATTTTGTTACCAATATTACTCTCTGGGATTACTTTTCCACTCAAACCACCAGCAGCAACACCCTACCACCTCCAACATCTACATGGTGAAGGAGTTGCTGCTCTTTTATGTGACCATGACACACTGTTCTGGCTTTTGTATAATGTTTACCACAAAGTATAATGTTTTTTTAAGTTCTATTAATTTTATGGTCATCTCACCCAGCTGTGAGTCTGCTGAAAATTGTACTGTTTTTTCTTTCTTTTCCTTGCATAGCAGGGGCTTTGGGCTAGATAGCTTCCTTTTGCTCCCCCAGATTCTTCTCTATTGGCTCTCTACTCTCTGTCCTGCAGGCCTACCTGTCTGACTGCCATCAGTGGACTCCCAGATTCTGGGCTTATGTTTAGGCATGATGATATGAAGACAGTAGGAGAACATTTGAGGGAGAAAGGATCATTAAGTCAGGCTATTTATTTCCCTCATTGCCTCCTGTGAAGGCACCAAGGGCCCCGACTCGCCTTTCCCCTCATCCCTTGGACGATGGGGTAGTGACTATTCTGCTACTCATTGGAGTCCTCTTCCATTGCTGATGCTTTCCTATCCCTTAACCTGCCTGAAATTACCCTTGGTAATGTAAATCCTCCTCCCATGAACCAAATTTAGTCTAACTTCAAAAGGGTTTCTTACTGGAACCCTCACTGAGACATGCATAAAGTAAGGTTGTAGAAGGAAGAGGAATAATATTAAAAATAAATCTTGGAGACTTCCTCTCAATTAGAAAAGAGAGAACACTAACACTTGTTGTGTGACTCCATAGAAACAGATACTTGACCTACATTATCTCATTAAATCCTGAAACTTACCTTGTTAGGCAGTTACTTCCACTTTACAGGTGATGAAACAGAGGTTCAAAAGGGGCGAAGGATGTTACTCTAGGTCAAATAGATGATATGCATTCCAATTCAAGCCTTCTTAACTCCAAAGCCAAGTATCATCTCACTGTATATGGGTCAAATAGGTAAGCCAGGTAGTTATATGTGGTGAAGATACAACAGTGAAGAAAGCTGACAAAATTTACATTCTGATTGGGGAAATAAGATGAATAATAAAACAATGATGTTAGGTACTGAAAACTCATAAAGAAGGAAAGTAAAATAGGGGAAGGGAACATAAGATTGAGGAAAGGAGTGAAATTTAAATAAGGTGGCCTAGAAAGGTCTCCATGGGAAAGCCATATAGCTGGTACAGGAAGAGAACTGAATGGCCAAGGGAATAGTAAATGTCTAGAAGCAAGGGTGCCTGGTGTATTATGTGTTACTGAATAAAAGGAATTGATTTTCTCTTGAATTACTCAGAAAAGAAAAATCTCAATCCTCCATTTTAGTTTGTCTATGAAAAGTCTGACGATTCCAAGAAGGAAAACATAGAAATCATCACTGAACCTACAAATAAGAGGCAGCAACTTTCACAAACAAATAAAAGTCATAGGGAAATTTGATACACAGCTGAGGGTCACTCAGTTTCACTTAACTGTGAAAGTAGGGTAATGTTTCTGCTTCCAACTGTTCCAATTGGAATCCAGATTAAGCATGTACTTTAATTATACTAGTAAACAGCTCACTAGAATTTTCAACTGCATACATACTCCACTATGTTTTATGGACAGAAAAATATTAAGAAAAAATTTCCTTGTTATACTAGTTGCTGTTCACTGAACTACAAAGTTTGTATTGTTCTTCTTTTTTATATTTATTTAAAAAACAGTTTTAATTAACATTGGTTCATCTTTTTTCACTTTACCAGAGCAAAAGTACTGGTTCAATATAAAATGTTTTATTTGCAAGGAAGTTAGGAAGTGTTCTTATCAAGAGGCAACTTACAAAGCATTTCTCTTAAACTGTTTCCCCTAACTTATTTTATAGTTAAATGAGACTTAATATGTTGCATTGAAATTCAACTGCGATGATTTTTTATCATAGTAATCTTAAACTTTTATTTCACTTCTTTGCTTCTTTGACCAAACTGCAGACCACTTGGGAATAAGGATAGTGTCTTGTTCATATCTGTCATCTCAAAAATCTACCATATCCATTAACTGAAAGATAAAACTCAAAATGATTTTTAAAATAAGAAGCCTAGAGGTAGGTGCTTGTAGGTTTAATTAATTTGATTTACTCCTGGCTTCCTGCTCTGCTGTGCACAGCAAGATCTTTTTAGGCTATCTCCCTTCCTCAAAGTCCCAAGAGGGTCATCAAAGTTACAGTCATCACGTGGAGACACAGTAATGTCCAGTATCAGAAGCATCATTTATTATTTTTTACCACGTTGTTCTGTCTTTAATTATCAATACACTTCCATAAACTGTTACCTAAAATGCATTTCACCTGCTGTTCTGTTTGTTTGCCAATTCCTGTCTCTCTTTCATCAGTGGTGAGGCAGATAACTTTTCTTCAGGGAAGAGAAATCCATGGTTTGTTGCATTGGTCAATAAGAAAATTTTTTGGAGAGTTGGATGGCAAAGTTGTTGCTGTAGGCATCTTTCACAAGGACTTTATCAAAAAAATCTGGAGGTCTCTTTCTGTGGGTGATAATACCCATTCTTCCCAGGTTAGCATCTCCAGTCACATCACACAGGTTACCAGTGTCAAACTTTATGAAATTCATCTTGCCAATTTCCAAATTATCCAAATGGTTTCACTTGCCTTGATGAGGGGAACAAGCTAGAAGATGGTATAAGCTCTATGGGTCACTAGATGCAGTCTACATTGATTTGTTGTTACTACAAGTCATTTCCCACAGAAAAAAATATTTTCAATTCTGTAGCTCTTCTAGTTCTACTTACCTAGAACTATGTTAACACTCATAGCTCTGGGAGACGTTAAATGGAGGATCCTTCCATAGGGGCAAGGAAAGCAAGAGGGAATTTTCAGACTTTATTATCTTTGTCCCTATTAAACATTCTTTCAATCAACATTTATATATTAAGTTGCCCAGTACAGACAATGAAGTGTGATCCCTACCCTGAAATTATGGGACTTTCCCATTACAAGTTTCCCTTTGCTCATTCTTATGGATTCCAGTCCAAAGGGAGTGATTCCCTTATAAAAGGTCATTTTTTGTTTAATGAACAATTATTTTACAAAAATTACCCATGGAATACCTTTATATGGTTAATTTCCCTCAAGCATTTAAACTCTGATTTCAATTTCAGTCTTCACTGAGAAAGAGGGTTAGATAGATGACCACTGTTTCTATACTTCTTTAGAAACAAGTAGTCAAAAGTATTAGAAAAAATTATTTTAAGAGAAGCTTGCTAATAAGTCATCATTGACCAAACAATGTTGGATTATCTGTTGATACTTAAATGCAAAAAATGGGGAGAGAAATAAAGAAGCTCCTGCACTGACAGATTTGTGTTTGGTAAACTAAATTTTTTTAAAATGCAATTTAAGAATAAGAACATTGAAAACAGGTAAACATAATTTATTCATTTCTGTATGTACTAGTTTTTTTATTGTTGCATAACACGTTACCCAAAAATTATCAATTTAAACAATGCACGATTACTTTTTATTCTCAAAAAGATTTTTTATGTAATTTAACAAATTAATTCATAAGGTCAAATGGAAGAGAAAATACATGAAAGGAGCTAAAAACATTTTGGGACAAAAAGAACAATGAAGAGAGACTTGCCTTGCGGATGACAAGTGTATGATAAAGTTGTGGTAATTAAAACTATGCACTATTCAATGAACTGTGGAGATCAATTACCAGTGCTGTGGTGGTGAGAGAACTATGGGGGGGACTACAGCTGAGGGGAGAAATCAAATAGTGTCCAAAAATTATCAATGATGTAAGAAAATAAATTCGTTAATTTAAAAAAATTAAAAACCAGTGTGTGACTAATTCAGAAATAGATAAATTAATATATATAGTGAATTAGCTTGCCAAATCCATATGCCAAAAAAGAACTATTTTTATGTGAAAATGTTGTGTATGATAAAGTGACATTTTAAATCAGAGGGAATAATGATTTTCTCAATAAATCATATTGGGACAACAGACTTTGGAAAAACAGGTTAATAAATAACATTAGATGTCTATTTATATACCCCATATCAGACTTTTTATATTGCAATTTATATATATTTATATAAATATAAGTTTATATTTCAAGACCCATCCCTACTTGCCTTACTGACAAATAGCTCATCTAACTGGAAGTCCAGAGATTCAGCAGCTAACAGGAAAGACACTGGACTATTTTGGTTTCTTTGGTCTTTGTTTTCTTTTGTTGTCTCTGGGTTCTGAATTTTGCAATGTCAGCTTCATCTTATGGCTAAATGTCTGTTGAAGTTCCAAGTTTCAAATCTGTCCCTCAAACTACCCAAATGGAGAAAAAGCATTGCCTTTGGATAGCTCCATTAAAGGAAGGAGAAGTTTCCCCCAGAATGCTTCTACAGTCTCTGTTTTTGTCTCTCTGGCTCAAGTGCCCAGTTTGGCCATTCCCCAACATGCAATGATTTGCCTTACTCCTGAATGAATTGGCTTATCTGGATAGATCAATGTGATTAGAGGAATGGGAATTCCCTGTCTGGTTTAAAATAGTTGAACTCTCTTTTAGAGCTAAAGATGGTCTTGATTTCTACTGTGACTACCACAAATGAAAGAAATGTCTATTACTTAAAAAAAGGTAGAAGGAAAAAAGTCTCAGTGTCTTCTATGACAATATATCAGAATGAACTCCAGGTACATTAAAGATCCAAAAGGTTAAAAACAGATAGATTGCTCCACTCCCAAAGAAGTGGAGCCTAACTCTTTATGCCTTAATGGGAGCTGCACATAGACTTCCACTCAAAGAGTAAAGTATGAAAGGGGAAGTAAAAGACAGTAACTTTTCAATAGAGACAGTTTCAGTCTGGTGAGCAAGGTTACCATTAATAGTAATAAGTCACATTGGTAATGTGTATCCTTGATATGATATGATGAGAAGGGCACTTTACCTCTGTAGTCTTTCTCCCCAAAGCACACATCCTAGTCTTATTATGAGAAAAACATCAGACGTTCTATGAAATATATGACCAAAGCTGTTAAGATAATCACTAAAAACAAGATTCTGAGAAACTACCACAGACCAGAGGAGGCCAGGAAGATATTAGGACTGAATGTAACAAGGCATCCCAAATGTATTGGAAGTCCTTGAACGACAACAACAAAAAAGTTATTAGTAAAAACTTAAAGAAATCTGATATGGACTTCAGTTAATAACAATATTAATATTGACTCATTAATTGTGACAAATGTATCATGCTGAAGTAAGATGTTAATAATTAAGGAATTTGGGGTTGGAATCTGGGTACTCTCTGTACTGTTTTATACTATTTTCTAAAATAAAAATTGTATTTAAATATTCTTTAAAAACAAAATGGGCAGAAGAACTTAAAAGACACCTCTCCAAAGATGAAATGCAAATGGCCAACAGATATATGAAAAAATGTTCACCATTCCTCATAATCAGGGAAATGTGAATTAAAACCACCATGAGGTACCGCCCTATACCAGTAAGAACGGCACATATTTGAAAAAACTATCAACAACAAATGTTGGTGAGGCTGTGGTGAAACCACTGGTGGGAATGCAAACTAGTCCAACCACTATGGAAAGCTGTGTGGAGGTTTCTCCGTCTACTAAAAATGGAGCTACCATATGACCCAGCAATCCCACTCCTAGGAATCTATCCAAAAGACACAAAAACATTAATTCAAAAGGATACCTGCACACCTATGTTTATTGCAGCACTATTTATAATAGGTAAGACTTAGAAACAACCCAAATGCCCCCAAATAGATGACTGGATCAAGACACTGTGGTATATATAAACAATGGAATACTATTCAACAATCAAAAAAATAAACTAATGTCATTTGCATCAACATGGATGAAGCTAGAAGGCATGCTCAGTGAAGTAAGTCAGAAGGAAAAAGAAAAATATTGGATGGTTTCACTTATAAGAGGAATATGATATAAATAAATAAGGTATCAAAAATAAACAAACAATTATAATTCAGAGACATTTTAGAGGGGAGATCGAGGGAGAGGGAGGATCAAAATGAGGGCGGGAAGAGCACAAAGGACTAAGGTGATGGAGCAAGGGTAAATTGGTGAAAGAAATTCCATGGGCACTATACCTATTTACTTATGCATACAAGAGCTGGGGTAGAGGCCAGAGTCACGGGAGGTGAGAGGATTCACCAGAGACAGAGCAGGAAGCAGAAAAGACAGATCCACTGAAACACACTGCTGAGGGGAGCAGCGGGCAAGGCAGGAGAGGTCTGCTGCACTATGCAGGTCCCTTCCCTGGCAGGGGAGCGAACCCCACAGTGTGGCGCCCAACTGGTTGCATCGCCAGAGAGGCCTAAATAAAGACATTTTTTTAAAAAAGCAATTCAATATTGGATGTGCATTGAATTTCCAAATAAAACATTTTCAGATATGTGAAAAAAACTTTTTAAAACAAATACATCCGATATATAAAAGTTTTATAATGGAATGTAAGAAAATAGTTTTTATAATCATGGGACAGAAAATTGGGTAAGCAAATTTAAAACTCAGAAAACACACAAAACACCAAAGACTTGATCACAGAAGAATCTAAAACTTCTTTAAGAAGAAAAATAATAACCAAAGATAATAGATGCTGATGATAATAAAAGTATCTGCAACACATATATCAGATAGCAAACAGAGAGATAAAGAAACTAGTTAGGAAACAACAATCTAAATAGACAAATGGGCAAAACATCTAAAACGACAAAATCAAGAAGAATTTAAAATAATCAGTAAACATGAAAAGATGCTCAATCTCACGAACAATGAGGAAAATACAAATGAAGCATCAATGTTTTGAAGTCATCAACTTGGGAAAAAGAGAGGAGGGGGAAGGGAAAAGGGATGACAGAAGTAGAGAATACATGATTGACACTGAGAGCAATTTGTTTATTGATTTTCAATAAAGATCAAAAAGGTATAGCTGCTTTAAGATCTCAGGAAGCTTATGAAGAACAAACTGTAAACTGCTGCAAAACTTAATACAGAACTTAGCAATGTAGAGTAAAAACAATTGCTACCTTTGTTTAGGAAAATATCTTGATAAAGTTCTTTGGGTTGGGAAGGTGCTTGCTTTATAAGGAGGCAGTAAGTAAATAAAGAGAGGCTGGAATCAGAATTAGAGATGTATATAAATTCCAAATGTCTTTGGACTCTAGAAAGAGATTTAGTGAAGCACTAAAATAGAAACAGAATTAGATTTAACTGCCATACCATTAAAGTGTTCTCAGGAAGATACTAAATGGCCTTTAGATTAAGTTACTTTTAAACTTGAGATGAATTTCATCTTGCCTTAAAAATTAAGTGCTGGTAATTAATAGCTAGTTAATATTTATTCTGAGTTTGGAGAGTGGTTGTTTTTATTAAAAAATACAGTTGTGGAAAAGTTTAGGCGGCAAATCTTAGCTGTCCACAGCTGGAGGAAGCTTAGCTTCTGGCATGCAGCCATGTTTAAGCTCAACCACTTACCTGGGGGCACCAAATTCTAGGCATGGTGCCTAGGAGGAAATAAATAGCCTCATATGTTTTAACTTATAAAGTCATGGCAGGCATCTAATATGGATAGGGTTAATTTAAACTCACTCCATAAATATAAGAATATTAACAAGAAAGGATGCCCCTTCAACCTTCAAGAAACAATATTAACAATGCTGTTTTATAACAAGACTCTACTAATCCATGACTCAGATAGGTAAAAATATAAACAGATTTAAAAAGGATTTGAACATTTTACCATGGTAGTTGTCTCTAACATTATCATAAGCTATGGATCCATCATAAGCATCTTGTCTTTAAGGAGAGGGAAATTATGAGCATACTCCAAATATTCTGAAAGTGTCGTAATAGAGAACAACTACTTTCTCCCCAAAGCCCCATTATAGTCTTGAAAACTACTCCATGGTCAGTACCATCATTCTTATTATCACTATCATCATCATCAATACTTAATCAACACTTACTCTGTGCTGAGAACTTTACATGAATTTTCTTAAAGTGTCAGCTATTTTAAAAATGCAAATACTTCTGTATGCAATTCACAGTTTAAACAATAGTGGTGATCAAAAAGCAACATCCTTTGGGAAAAAAGCACAAAATTAGAAACCCTGATAGTTGAAGGAAAGGTGGTATGAAAGGTCAGGAAAAAGCTAACTTTTCATACTGCACAATTCTATTGAAGATAAGAATTAAATGTATGCATAGTGCCAAGAGAGTCCAAGATGTTTGTAATACTGTATTTTTTTTAAAGATGCCTTAGGGATAGTCATCAGAGAATCTATTGCATACATAACAAAGAGAGAACTCTTTCCTAAGACCTAAAATGATTGAATTTTTTTTTAATTAGAAAAGTATAATTTTCATTTAGGAAAACACAAGAGATAAAAAAAATTAGTAAGGTAAGTTAAAGAAAATATCAACAGTTCTAAATCCCAAATCCAATTGCTCTGAATATTTTGCCAAAACTTTTAATTAAATCTTGCCATTTTAAATATTGTTTTATCATAAAGGGTTTTACATTTAACTGAACAGTTTTTGCAGTTATCATTGTAATTGTTACACAGAGTTTATAACATTTACTTGACTTGCTTTATTTGAAAAATTATTTTATCACTATTTCATATAATGTAACAGTTAATATAATTCTATAGAATATATTTTGTGTTTTTGAATTATTTTCTGGGATAAACATCCGTAAACAAAACTAACAAGGAAAAATTGTGAGCAGTTTAAAGTTTTTGATATATTACTGTCAAAAATTGTCTTCCAAAAGATATTTTTATATAGTCATTTGGAAACAAATTATTAAAGACTTTTTGGAGGGTAACTTTACAGTATCTTTTGGAATAAAAATGCATATATGCTTTGAAACAGCAATCCCACTTCTAGGAATCTTTCCAACAAAAATAGTTACACATATACTCAAATATGGATGTACAGGACTTTTCTTTTAGCATTGTTTGAATTAGGAAGAAAATTGGAAATAACCTAAAGGAAAATAGCTATATAAATTGTGTCATGGGTATATTATGGGAAATATAGAGATATTAAGAAGAATTAAGTGGTTCTACATTTACTGACCTGGAAAGATCTCTTTGAAAGATTAGTGGAGAACAAAAGTTAATAGATGAATAGTCCAAATTATTTCATTTATATAAGAATAAGTAGTTATAACAATTTTAAGATGCATTAAAAATCATTAAGGATTGCTGGATGCATAACATAATAAATGTATTTAATGCAGCTAAATTGCACATTTAAAAATAAGTAAATTTTATGCTATGTGTAGATTACCCCAATTTAAAAAATATATAGATTACACACCTGTAGCTGAGACTGACTATTGTCCCAACTCCATTCTTCCTATCTTAGACAATAACAGAAAGTCAAGTTTAGCTAGGCACATTTCCCCAGTCTCAATTGACGATAGAATTTGTGATTAAATCATGGCAATAAAGTGTAAGCAGAAGTGTTAGTGGCAATTGCTGAGAATCTGCTTAAGAAACAGTTGTTACACTTTATTGACTAATTCTGAATAACTTAAGACAGCGATACTGATTCTCAGATATCTGTGGTGCAGCTGGAGCAACTGTTCTACCTTCATTCAACCTGGATGTCCAGATGAAGGGACAACAGCTCACAAGGGAAGCTTCTCTCCTGGTGACAGCAGGGGTGTAGGAAGGCCAGCAGAGCACAGCCTGGGAACTGAAACACTGTTATTCTACTTTCATGCCACTAACCAAACCCAATCACATGGCCAAGCCCAGAGCCAAGAGACAGAAGTATGATCTGCCCACAGTGAACCTCTGACAAGGATGTACATGTGGGGCTGAGGTGGGGGAGTGGGACCACTTGGATTTATAATATACACTTTGCTTAAAGATAGTCAGTTATTTGTCTACGATTACATAGCTAGTATGTGTCAGAGCCAGGAATTCAAACTGAGTTTACTAGATCCAAAACTCATGTTCTTCTCATCACATGACAAGGCATTTTTGTGTATTTATTCTGCTTTAATTCTGAAAGGTAAATTATCCCTCCCTATGCAAGTGTGTCATCTTTTTCTTTGTATTCTATTATTCCAAGTGAACTTTAGAATCATTTTAGTAAATTCCAGAGATCAAAGAATTTGATTTAAGAATGAAATGTATACGTAATGCCAAGAGAGTCCAAGATGTTTGTTAGACTGCATTTTTATACATTAAGACTTCTTTTTATAAGATGCCTTACAGATATCCATCAGAGAATCTATTGCATACATAACAGAAAGAGAATTCTTTCCTAAGTCCTAAAGATAGTGAGAAACAAACTGGAATTATAGTAAGAAAGAAGTGCTTTAACAATTTTTGGAACTCTAGTATACTACTCCTTTCCTTTGACCTAGACTTTCTTCTCACTTCCTCATACAAAGAAATTTAACTCTCTTTAGTTCATGCTCATAAACTTAAGTTTAGTGTCACTTTATTTTTTTTAAGATTTATTTTTATTTGTGCATAGAAGAACTGGGGTGTAGGACACAGGTACAGGGGTGAGAGGGTTCACCAGAGACAGAGTGGGGAGCAGAACAGACAGAGCCATTGAAATATACTTCTGAGGGGAGCAGCAGGCAAAATAGGAGAGGTCTGCCATGCCATGTGGGTTGGTTCCCTGGCTGGGGGTTGAACATGTGTTGCAGTGGTTGGTGATAGCTTGATAGTGCTGAGACCCAACCACTTATGCCACCAGGGAGATCCTTTAGTGTAACTTTAATATCTAACTAAACCCATCCAAGTGCTCTCACACACACCCACAAAAGTCAAATCATGTGTATTAGATTTACTGTAACAACTTGAACTCTTACTACCCCCAAAAGACAAGCGTTTGTTTGTTCCTGCTCTTGGTGTATGTTAGTGGCTGCAGTTCTGGTCTATGGCTATTGTTTTTCTGGAGACCAAGCTAAAGTAGCAGTGCCTGTTGGAAACATGCCATTCTATGGTAGAGGGTAAAGCAGATCACTGGTAGAAAACGCGAATGCATCTTAAAACTTCTCATTAAAACTAACACATTATCACTTCCTCTCATTTTCTATTGACCAAATCACGTAGCTAATTCAGAAAATGGGGTGGGAAAGTATGCTTCATCTACTCTCTTATAGAAAAGAGTTAGAAACACAAATTACTATATTGTAAGAGTCACCTTGCTTATAATTAATTGTAAATAGCAACTTTATTCTTTCCCGTATACTATACTCATGGTTAGGGTGGGTATGACAGGTGATAAGTTGTGAATTTGGGAGGGTAACACCAGAAAATATGTTGAGCTTTTTTACTGTGAATGACCTCCCTACACCAACCTCCAATACCACCCCAATTTGTCTCTGGAAGTTTAGGCATGTACATTTAGCAAAGGATCCTCAAGTCATTTTGATACTTTCCACTCTCAACTCATCACTGAAAAAATGAGTTTTGGGGGGGTACTTTTTATCAATTTTGTCCATCCCATTCCTAAAAGTTTAAATAGGATGAGTCCTCTAATTCCCCAGGCTGCCACAAGCATATAAAATACACAGGTAGGTAACAATGTCTGCCTCAGTTAAACAGCCAGGATTGTTCTTTTGCTAACAGAAGTCTTTTACATTGCAAAGGTTCAGAGATTTCTACTTTCAATTAAAAAATAAGTGGGTAATATATTTTGCAAACACTCAACAAAGAAAAATGCAACTTAATTTTAGATTGTACTGAGTTTGTCATTGTGGATGCATGTACCAGAAGTGAGGCAGGCAGTGCTCAAGCAGTTGGGTGTCTAGCTGGACTGGGTAAGGCAAATTGGGCTGTCACTAAAGAAAGTATATATACAAATTATATATGTACATATATATGTATACACTATACATATGTGTAATACACTATATATGTATATATCAATATATACTAGATGTGTATATATCCATATACACTATATATACATCCATATCCCTTGGAATATATACAAGAAGGAAATTAAAAACTTCTTGAGGTAGGAATGCTGGAATAAATTCATTGTGAGTGTCCTGCTTGTCTACCCATAACTGTTGCCCCAGGAAGGACTGGAATGTCTATCTCTTCCCCAAGGTCTTTGAGACCTGCACTGCTAAGGGAAATTCCAAATCTTATTTTAAAAAATGGTTCACTCTTTCCTTAATGTGGGAAATTACAGTTGGAAATGTTGCATTGAAATATGTTCCTGAGTTTTAACTGGGAAAGGAGAATCTTGGGATTGCAGGGGTGAGAAAGCCTCTCTCAACAATTGTGCATGATTACAATAAGCAGAAAGCTTGATAATAAGAATGGTTTCACCTGCAGAGATCTTTGGCCATGCCTATCTGAGCATAGCACTCCCATTAAAATCTTGTATAATCTAAATACCCTAGCTGTACACAATAATGGTCTCACCTTAACCAAAACAGTAGAATCTTCTCTCTTCATGCAATTTCTAGAACTTAATATGGAGCTTCTTGTTTGAAAGGGAGACTAGGTACCATATTATAACAGTAAAGTTTGGTTCTTTGACTATTACTCCTCAAGGACACTTAATAGAATAAGCGTGTCCCATAACAAGAGAAATAATGGAGGTTTTGGGAAGTATTAGATACTTGTTCCGAGTTAATAGTAATTCTGGTTTACTGAAATCTACCTATCAGAGTAAGGATGTATCTGGGTCAGATCAAAATAAATTAAAAATCGAAACTCATTCATTCTGTGGATATTTTTCATTCCTCTTTTGGATAGAATATTTTCAACAACTGGCAAAAATCCCCAGATTTTTTTCCCTTGACTATTATAGTAAGAAGAACCAAATGGAAGACACTAGAATTCCTTCTCCCTGTTAAAAGAGTAAATCAAAGGCAACGCTATACATCCCTGGAGGAATTTTCAGATATTAATGCCACTGTTTGTGGCCTCCCCAACAGCTGTTTTTGCTTGCTAAACACAACGCCTTTTTTATTTTAAAGTTATAAGACAACCATGTGCCTCAAGGAGACTGAACTCCTCCCACTACCGGAGGGTGAATCTTAATTTGACTAAACCCAAATTGAAATAACTCCATTCTCCTTGCATTAATTGGTTTAGGTTTGGGAATATGATGCCATCTAGCCAATGATACATAAGGGAAAGCCTGCTAGAGGCCTGAAAATATATTGACACAATGTTGAAGGAGAATAGATTACTGCTAGCATGATCACAGATTGATTCTAGTTGCAAGAGCTGTTCCACATATGGATGGAGCAAGATTCTACAACCTCAGTCTCTGGTATACAACTACTGAGCTAGGAAATGCTCTTTTCTATTTTCTAGTAAGCAGAGTAAACCAGAAACACTTTGCTTTTATCTGACAAAAACCATAGTAAATCATACCAGCAATAATGACTCGAGATTGTCAAATTGTTTCTTCTAGATCCCTGGACTTGCCCTGGTTCCTACCTGTCTAAGGCATACTTCTTTCATTTTTCTTTAAAATCTGTGGCTAACCCATAGCCCTCTGACAAATTCTTTTCTTTCCTTAAGTTAGAGTTCGTTTCTATAGCTTCTAAAGAATCCTTTACAGATATACCATCCTATAAAAAACCCCACTTATTTCTTTCTCAACTATTTTTGTTTTGCATTGAGTGTCATAATATTTATGGATTTTAGTTTCATATGTTTATTTGGTCTTCCACAAATGAATACACTCTCTCTTCCAAAAAGAATAAATCCCAAAACTCATCCAGTTATCACTTAGTAAAGACCAGGATTTCAGGTGCAAATATAATTCATCATCTAACAACCTATGAATATATAAGAAGTATAACTACCCTAAACATATTCAATATTTCAATACATGGAGTAAAACATAAAACCATAACACTTTTATTTGAAATTTGGAAGCCAACTTTCAGCAACCACCATACTACAGTGGCCTCCCCAACAGCTGTTTTTGCTTGCTAAACACAACGCCTTTTTTATTTTAAAGTTATAAGACAACCATGTGCCTCAAGGAGACTGAACTCCTCCCACTACCGGAGGGTGAATCTTAATTTAATGAATTAAGATTCCTGATGGAAGGAAGAGCAAGCCCCATGCTCTGGGGGCAGAACAAGTTCCAGGGCATTGTCAACATCATGACTGCAATGAAAGTCAGAGATCTGACAGGGTCGTGATTCTTCAACCTTAGCCCCCAGCCCAGTGCTTTTCTCTATTTGCAGATTTTTGTGTTCTACATACCTCCTAGTCCTCCATTTAACTATACTTCTGATGAAGCAACATGGGGGGGGGGGGGGGGAAGGGGAGTTAGCAAANGGGGGGGGGGGGGGGAGAAGAGGAGTTAGCAAAGAAGGAGGGAAGGAAAAAGAGGAGGAGAAGGAAAAGGAATAAGAAGAAAAAGGCAGAGTCAATAAATGGAAGGAGCAAGAGTGATGGATAGCATCCAGCTACCTTTCATCCCCTAGAGCCTGAAATTATGTGAATCAACAAGTTACATTTGCAGCTGAGTGTGTTTATGTTGGTTTTTTGAATGTTCAACTAAAAAAGCCCTCGCTTTGTTAATAACAAACCTAGTCATAAAGCCATACCCAAATCTATTAATATATTATTTAAGGAAGAAATTCACAAATTCCCTTGTGTGAGTCTTTTCTACACTTCACAGAGTTCTCACCCTTCCCTTTAGATTTTAAAAAAGTCAGAGGATGGAAAAAACTTTGTAGGGGTGATTCTCCAGTTTATTTTTGTTGTGTTTCTCTCAAATCTCCTTACATGTTTATGTTAGATACTATTGTGGGTCTCATGTTATCCACAGAATCTTAAAAGGGATTATTAGCATAGCTGTGGCTTTCTCCCTTTAAAATAAACCCCATCTTCCTTGGAATTTGTATTCCTCAAGGGATGTCTTTTTCCAGATACACAATACTAAATATTTTAATCAAATATGTGATCAAAAATATTTTCCATTTTGCTTCTTTTATTTATTTAATGGATTCATGTTACCCATGCTTTTTGGAAAAGAATTAATTTGAAATAAAGGCTCAGCATTATATTCCAAATATGAGAAAATAATTGCTTATTTCTGGGATATATATAATACCAGTCTAAGTGTGCATTGTGTGTAGTTATGTATAGTTCAGCAATGGATTTTTAAATTACATGTTCTAATATTAAATTAATTATTCTCTTTGAAATATCTCTGTCATGGTTAGGGGTTAGGATTTCAGGGACTTTTTTGAGCAGGTTATATAGTTTCTTTTATGCTTCTCCCACTATTTCTATTCTCTTCTCTCATTTTCCACTGTGTTCCAATAGTCCCACATTTGAATCTTAGGGCACCAAACTTAGGAACACAGTCTTCTCTTCACTACCAGCTCAGAAAAATCTCCTGGGTTGGAATAGATTCAGTACCAGGCATAAGATTCTGTTCTTAATGATGATTTCTGATCTTTCTGCCTATATTTGGTCTGCCTTTTCTTTGATTGCTGATTTCTTTCCCCCAAATTTATGCACTTCCCAATTCTTCCTTCTGATGTCTGATCACTCACTGATTCTGTTTCATGACTGGTCCTGACTTCCCAGCTAATGCACATGGTAGCTTCTATTGCATCACAGGTGGTTGACTCTTGACTGATTTTTATTCCTTTCAAATATTGCAGCCAGCCACATTCATTTTTGGTTCCTAGTCCTGATGCAATTCATCACATCTGCTGCCAACACTCAGAGAAAAAAAAAAGTGGGAAGTTCAGATGGAGAATCAGGAATCAAGAGAAAAACACAAACTAGTGAAACTGACTCAAGAATAAATAAAAAATAATATTATTACTATAACAAGTGAGGAGGACCAGTAATCAAAGGACCAGTAATCAAAGGAAATAAATAATGTCCATAAAGAATATAGAACCAGATCATTTTACCACTGAGTTTTACCAAAACACTTACTGAGGAATGAATACCAATTCTTTACAAATTTTTCCAAAAAAACAGAAGACAAGGAACATTTCCCAAATCATTTCATGAGGTCAATATTGCACTAATATCAAAAGCAGACAAACACATAAAAATAAAACTATAAAAATATCTAAATGAAACTAGGCAAAAAATTAAAAAGAGCCAGATTAAAAAGAAAGAAACAAAACTGTATTCACAAATGACACAATCTTATATAGAGAAAATCCTAATGAATCCACTAAAAAGCAATTAGAACTAGTTAATGAGTTCATCAAGGTTACAGGATACAGGTCAATACATAAAAGTCAGCTGTATTTCTATACTTACAGAGGCCCAAAAATGAAAATAAGAAAACTATCCATTTATGACAGCATTAAAAAGAGTAACATACTTGGGGATAAATTTAACAAAGAAGTACAAAATTAATATTCTGAAAACAAACAAACAAAAATTTTCAAAGAAATTAAAGATCCATATAAATGTGAAAACATTCTCATTTCATGGACTATAAAATGTAATATTTCAAGGTGTCAATAATCCCCAAACTAACTGATCGATTTGACACAATTCCTATCAGAATTCTAAATGATTTCCTTTTTTAAAAAATATTTTATTTTTACTTATTTATGCATACAAGAGCTGGGGTGTAGGCCAGAGGTGTGAGGGGTAAGAAGACTCACCAGAGACAGAGTGGGGAGCAGAACAGGCAGATTGACTGAAATGCACTGCTGAGGGGAGCATCTGGCAGAGCAGATGGTCTGCCTTACCATGTAGGTTAGCTCCCTGGCTGGTGCTGCTGATAGCTTCATAGTGCTGAGAATTAACCCCTTTTGCCACCAGGGAGAATTAACCCCTTTTGCCACCAGGGAGGCCCCCAAATGATTTCTTTGTACAAATAGACAACTGATTCTAAAATTGATTTGGAATTTGAGACATAGAATAACCAAAACAAGTCTAAGAAGAAAAAATTAAGTAGGGGAACTCACACTAAAGCGTTTCAAAATCCACACAAAGCAACACTAGTCATGGCAATGTGATGTAGGCACAAAGATAGGCATACAGATCAATGGAATATAATTGATAATCTATAAATAAACATATATATGGTCAAATGATTATTTTATAAGGTGGAGAAGGAATTGTCTTTTCAACAAATGCTGTTGGGATAATTAGCCACTTGCAAAAGAATGAAGTAGTATCATTATTTAATATAATTACTAAAGATGGACCAAAAGCATAAATGTAACAGCAAAACTCTTAGAAGAAAATATATGGGGATGGGTATTCTTCATGATCTAGATTTGGGCCATGGTCACTCACATATTACACAAAGACAAGAAAAGTAAAGAATAAGTAAATTGGACACTATCAAAGTGTCAAACTTGTGTGTCAGGGGACATATAGTTAAAATAACTTAAAAAAAAAAAAACTCCAACTCAAATAATATTACCTCAGTAGAAAGGAAAAGAAACTTTAACAGCTGAAGAGTAAAAGACAAATACTACAGTAAAAATTGGCAAAGGAACGGAATTGACATTTACACAAAGGAGAAATACAAATAGCTAACAAGCATATGAAAAGATACTAAACATCATTTGCTACCAGGGGATACAAATCAATGCCACAAAAGGTACCACTTCACACATAATAGGATGTCTAAATCAAAAGGTCAGATAACAACAAGCATTGAAAAAAAATGGGAAAATTAGAATCCTCATTCACTGCTAGTTGGAATGTAATTTGGTATCACTACTTTGGAAAACTGGGGTCTCCCTGGTGGTGCAGTGGGTTAAGCAACTCACTATGAAGCAGACTGCAGTCACTGCAGCACAAGTTCAATCCCTGCCTCCGGCTGGGGAGGTGACCCACATGGCACAGGCATACCTCTCCTGCCTCACCCACTGTTCCCCTCAGCAGTGTATTTCGGTTGATTGGCCTGTTCTGTTACTCACTCTGTCTCTGGTGAATCCTCTCACCCCTCCATCTCTGCTCTGTACCCCAGTTCTTGCATGCATAATACATAAATAAATAAATATTTTTAAAAATAATTTTTAAAAAATAATTTTAATTAAAAAATATAAAATTAAAAAAATTTTTTTAATTAAAAAAAGACTACTTTGGAAAACTGCCTGACAGTTCCTCAGATGATTAAATATAAGATTACACTGAGACCCAGCAATTCCACTCCTAAGTAAATGCCCAAGAAAAATTAAAATATGTGTTCATACAGTAACTTGTACACAAATGTTTATAGAAGCATTTTCCTTTTAGCCAAAAGGTAGAAACAACCCAAACACCCATCATTGCTGAATAGACAAATGAAATATAATATTTACATGCAATGGAATCTTATTGAGTCACAGAAAGGAACAAAGTACTGGCACAGTGCTACAACACAACTGAAATGAAAGTCAACAGTATGTTACATGAGAGAAACCCAGTCACAAAAGACCATGTATGGTATGCCTCTATTTATCCAGAATAAAATTATCTGTAGGGGAAAAAAGTAGATTAGTGGTTGCTTAAAATAAGCAGATGGGAGGTGGGAATGGAGAGTTAAGGGAATGATAGCTAAAGAAAAGGCTGTTTCTTGAAGTGAAGAAAACATTTTAAAATTGATGGTAGTAATGGTTTGCACAGACTAGTGAATATGCTAAAAACTATTGAATTGCACACTTTACAGGGTGAATTATAAGCTATGTGAATTATATCTCAATAAGTCTGTAAAGAAAAACAAACAAACAATCTCCAGATCTACTCAAAGTTTATATTTGATGACTTTTCAAAACAAAATGCTTTGAAAGTCTAATATAGATTCCAGAAGCTTTAGCTTTAAGGATCTGTTTATTTTGCAATTAATGAAGGTTAAAGGAAATTTTTCAAAAATCATTACTTGGATCTTAGAATTTCTAGTTGTGACTCCAGGCACAAGTACAGCACTGATTATGTCTTTCAAAGAAGAACTTATTTGCCTTATTAACAAATCAAGTGTACTGAGTTTCTTACTAAGGAAAGTAGAATAAAGCAAAATGAGTAGATGTTTTATTTGCTCAGATTGTTTAGAAAAGTATAATAGAGAATAATAGGTTTGAACTCCCTCAAGAGTTATTATAGCATTTCAAGTTCTTAAAAAAGGAATAATGCATTAAAATCCATTTAAAACTCATTAAGAGTGACTGATGACCATAAAATACTTGAATAAGTATTTCAAGTTTATAAGCAATGAAACTAAATACAAGTTACTGAGGCAGGGGTAAAAGGGAAAGAAAAATATAAAACCTAAGGAAGGAGCTATAACAATATCTGAATGGGAGGATAACAGAATTAATTAGGAGATAAAGACAGAGAAAAGAGAATAAGAAAGAAACATAACATGTATAAATAGGAACTGAAAAATCTGATGAATTTGATCAGATCAATTTTACTATTTTTCCCATGTTTAACAATGGATGAAAGTACATGTGGAGAATAAATTATATTCATTTAACTAATTTTTTAAATCATGAGGGAGACCTGGTGATTTTCAAAAATGCTCTCTCTACCTGCTTTGCAAAGAAGGGCTAAATTAAGTTTCCAGATTTAATCATTATTTTCCCAAGCTTGGGAAGACATCAAACTTCTGAAAGGAGAAATCTGCACATCAGTGGAACATGAATGAAAACTAGGATTGCTGAATATTTGTCAATATTCGTTGACTTGAGAAAGGTCAACTCAGTTTCTGTCAGAAGAAATTATGCCTGAATCTATGGACTTCTTTCTGAAGGACAATAATTTTTTAGAGAAAAGGGAAATAATGAATGTGTTCTATTCTTGGGAAAACCTTTTAATTTTTTCACACCAGTGACAGTTTCTTAACTGAACTACCCTAGGATTAGCAAGACAATTTTATCATTTATAAAGACTATCAAGGTAGTGGGGTACGACTTTCTTAAATGGAGAAATGTGTGTTGTGGTATTTCCCAAAGAATCCAATCTAGGCCAATCTGATTTAATGGTTTATTATGTTTTGGAAAAAAAAGTGCACAGTTAAATCTCTAAATTTGAAAATGATACTAAAGTTTTACAAGGAGTGAAATGCCAAAAGAAAAGGAATAAACTATACAAAGTAAAAATGACAGATGAATTTTGGCCTAAACACAGTGGGAAAATAATCCAAGCCCTAGTTATAGATATTTAATTGCCAATTTACAATAGGGACCTAGGCATCCCTGCAGCTATTCTTTAAAGACATTCTGATATGCTATTGAGGTTCAAAAAGTCAATACAAGATTACTGAGAACATGATAATTGACAGTGTTGATTATTCTATCCATGAGCAAACCTCTGCCATGACCACTCTCAGCACATTTGATTTTGAAACCCAGATGACTAGAAGGAGCTGACCATGAAGGATATGCTTTCTATCCTGTGTAATGATTAGATTATCACACAGCATGACAACGATGCTTATCCATAGCAAGAGAATGCCAGGTTGGCTGCATTATTAGGAAAAACCTAAGTGGTATTTTTTGGGCTCTAAATTAGACATGAGAAAGTGGAAGGAGTGACTCAGAATTGATTCAAAAAGCTACAATGTGAAAGGAACTCCACTGAGTGCTAGAGAAATGCACAGATATATTTAACAGAGTCCTGCCTATTTGAATTCTCAGTCTATCCAGAGAAGACTTGGTGAAACAAGTCTTGTGAAACCAAACGCAGTTTTTTCCAGATTTTCACAAGACTTGTGAAACCAAACACAGGTATTCATTTGTCATTCACTCGACTAACATTTCTTGAATACTACTATTCATTTATGTATTATATCAATTTACTATTTATTATGGGCTATCTGCCATTCTTGGTCTTTAGGACATCCCAGTGAAAAAGACCAGACCCCTTTTCTAATGAAATTAAATTAGACTTTTTGTTATTAAGGGACCAAAATAATCCTGAAACTATCAGATAGGTAAGTGCTATGAAGAAAACAAAACAAACGTAACATAGCGACTGAAGGTTGGTGACTTTTTCACTTGGATGTCACAAGAAGTACCCCAGAGAACTGGCATCTGACCTGAGACCTCTAGATGAGAAGAATCTATCATATAAATATATAAAGAGCTGTCTAGGTGCACAGGTGAATTGGTGGTGGAAATTCTATGGGGACTACACCTAGAAAAGAAAGCAAATGTTGTAATAAAATTAAATAATTAAAAAAAAATCCATAGAGCTGTCTAGGTAGAGGGAACAGCAGATGAAAAGGTGGAAAGGAAGTTGGTATGTTTAGGAAACAGAAAAAAAAGACCAGTAAACCTGGAGAAGTTAGATCAACGAGGCTGGAAGAAGGCTTGTTTCTTCCATCTGAGGACCTTTCACAGCCCAAACGATGGAAGGAGATCTTCTGAAAGAATTCCATAGATTCAGGCATAATTTCTTTTGACATAATCTACCATTTAAGCCATTACATGACACCAAGAAGTGTGTACGGCTATCTTAGTGACATTAGTTTTATTTTAAATGTGAAACATGAGTTAAAGTGATAGTTCGTGAATTGTTTGGTGTTTTGTTTTTTGTTTTTTGGTTTTTTTTTTGATAGTTTGTGAATTGTAACTTCAGAAAGTGCTAGGGACATAAAAATTAAAAAGGATATTAAAAACTCAAAGTTGGGGCCTCCCTGGTGGTGCAGTGGGTTAAGCAACGCACTACGAAGCAAACCGCAGCCACTGCAGCATGAGTTCGATCCCTGCTGCCAGCCACGGAGGGGACCCACATGGAGCGGCAGACCTCTCCTGCTGTGCCCACTGCTCCCTTCAGCAGTGTACTTCTGTTGATCTGCCTGTTCTGCTCCCTGCTCTCTGTGGTGAATCCTCTCACCACCACCCCCACACCTCTGGCCTGTACCCCAGTGCTTGTATGCATAAATAAATAAATCTTTAAAAAAAAAAAAACAAAACTCAAAGTTCTGAATTTCAGGCTAAGATCAAGCTATACTGTAAGGAGAGAAGCAGTAGCTAAGAAGAGCAATGAAGGACCTGTCTAGAACTGGGAGGCTAGCTGAGCTTCTTACAAACTAGGATTTGAACAACCCCTAGAAGTTCAGACAAACTCACCTTCCTTCCACTGGAGACCTTTCTGGACTCACTGATGTCCCAGAGTTTCATTCACTTGACTAAAACTGTTGTCCAATTAAAATGCAAGAAGCCCTGGGAGGAGAAACACTTTATAGTTAATTGCCTTGCAGTATATTATTAGTGCTTCATTTATTTGGAAAGTGTAGCTTTATGAGGTCTGTGGTAAGAGGGAATGATAGCACCTTGATATGGATTTATGTGGATAATTATAGGTCTTCCATCTTTATAATGAGGCAGCAGATAGTTATGAGGTACTTCATCTTTTCAATCAGAAAAACTCAATTAGGGGGACAGCAGTGAAGGCCATATGAGCCCAGGTTGAAAGTCTATGGACTAGGTGGCAAATTGCTTAATTTGTGTGGACCTGGGGTAAATTATTTAATTATTAGGAGTCCCAGTAGCCTTATCTGAAAGAATGCTAGTCTGAGAGATTTGCTGTGGAGATTGAATTACAAACTTAAGGTGAAAGTGCCTGATGGACTCATAAATGTTTAATGGTCTTTCTCACTCAAGCCGTGAAGCCCAAATTAGAGACATGGAAGGCTTCTTGGGGAGTCTGGATAGAGCCTGGGAAGTCCACAGATCTTAAGGATAAATTAAAACAGGAAGAGTCACTAGAAGAATCTAGTACTTCTTACCAGGCAATAATGAGAAGGTAGGTGTAAGATACAATTTAGCTTTATGTGAAAAAGGATTCTGAGTGTAAAAATTATGGACTCCCTGAACTAAAGAATCTTCTCCCTTCTTAAGGCAACAAGATAACACAGATACTGGTTTCAGGGTTTTTAACTATACCAGGTCTAAAATCTTTTCTTGCCAGAATTTTTGTAACAAATTAAGGAAAACCAATCCTATCTGCCAGAATTTAAACCCAGCCAACCTCAAATCAATCCACCGCCTGTACAAAGAGAGAAAACACTTATACTGTCTAACCAGGGAAATGAAATTTAGCTCAATAAATTGTAAGCCTCTTTAATACACATTACTTTAGGTTCACATCAATTGTTTCTTGCCAGGAAAATGGTTTTTTAATTGGATTTTCAGTTGGAGAGTGTTCAATGCCAGACTGAACTTTGCTTTCTGGAGGCTTTAGAACACTCAGATGTCACAAGTTATAGGCAATGCAGTTTAGATCATGTCATTTCATTAACTGCAATTATTGAAAGAAATAAGGATACTGGTGTCAGAGGCATCACAAAAGCCAGTGAAGTGGCATCTACTAAAGGAGTCAGGTGACCTGTGAGAGGCTCTTAGTTCTATTAATAAGTTGAATGTAGGACTTAATTGGATGAAGTGACAGATGCCTAATATTTTTCACTCTTATTTACACAGAACAGGTTCAAACCAGTCTAGCACAAATCCAAGCAGTCACCCTGTGGATTGGCCAATTTAGTTTGAGACAAGGAGGCACTCCCAAACATACCAGACTCCATGGAAGTATGTTAAGTGGTACTGATGATGGCCAGAGCTGCCAAGGCTGTCAAATGCAGTTAAAAGAGTCCAGGTCTACTGCTCCCTGGGTGGGGACACAGCAGATTTCAGGAAGACATGATTCCTTTTCAGTGGTGTGTGCAGGAGACGCATAGCCAAGGATCTGATCCAACACGAAGCACATGGGTATCATTTCAAGATACTGGCATTGCAGTTGTCTTTGTGAAAATGCTGTAATCATTATCAGTAGCTTTTGCCTTCGCTTTTGTTCTCTTTGTTTAAGTTTCTTCTAGGAGGGGCATTACAATAGTGAGGTGAAGGAAAAACTCTCAGCTAGATTCCTTGGATTTGAACACTTATTCTACCACATACCAAGTGGGTAATGCTGGGCATTACCTAATTTAACCTCTGTGTGCCTCCGTTTTCCCTTATCATATGATGGAGATAACAAAGCATCTACATCAAAGACAAATACCAGATGATATCACTTATGTGTGGGGTATAGAAAAAACCTACAAAAGTTCAAATAAAGAGAAGCTGTAATACCAGCCCTTGAAAGCTGACTGTAGAACAGAAGCATCCAGAGGGGGAGTGGGAAGGGTGTTAGTAATGTGAGGAGGGAGCACAATGGACTATGGTGTAGACTATGGTTGACTTGGTGGTGGGTCCTATAACTATACCCGAAGGGGAGGAATTCTCTACTTCCAAAATACTAACAACAATATAGGGGCCTCCCTGGTGGCATAGCAGGTTGAATGCCTCACTGTGAAGCATTTGCTGCACAGCAGGGGGAGTTCGATCCCTGAACAGGGAGGGGACCCACAGGGTGCAGCAGACCTCTCCCATCTTGCCAGCTGCTCCCGTCAGCAGTGTACTTCAGTCCATCTGCCTGTTTTGCTCCCCACCCTGTCTCTGATGAATCCTCTCACCTCCCATGACTCTGGTCAGTACCCCAGCTCTTTCATGCATAAATAAATAAACCTTTAAAAGTATATATATGTAAGTCAATGTTTACCACACACCTCAATATAAAAAAACTAAAAGATTTTTTTCTTTGAAGAATAAAATATAGACAATTAAAAGCAGGCCTAACATATGGTAAGTAATAAAGTTAGCTATTACTGTACTTTTTATTGTGGGTGCTTATTACTATAATACATATGTAGCATAAAATGATTAGTACACAAAAAATTTTTTTTAATGTATAGCACCCTTTACTACCCATTATTCTGACTCCAAATTATCCACAATCTAAACATTTTGGGCAGGAAGTACAAGGTAACAGTGGTAGCAACAACCATTAGACTATGCAGTATAATTTTTCCCTTCTTACTTAGTACCCATATTCTGAATTTGTTGTGGGTGACCTTGTAAATAAGATCTAATCCATGGCCAAACAGATGATAATGGAAGATGTTGGATTGGGGTTCTAGGAAAGCTCCTTTAAAATAGGCTGATAAAGCACAGACTTCTGTCTCACACAAACTTCAGCTGTGTATTTCAATAAATTCACATTTCCTGTACTCCCAAAAAATAAGTAAATAAAAAAAGACGCTGATTCAGTTGGCCTGCACCATCATGTAGTCAGTCCTTCTCTCTTCCTGCTGCCTGAAACATGGCAGTGATAGCTGAAGTTCCAGCAACCATATTATAAATCTGAGGGTAAAAAAGTACACCATAAGTAGAATAGCATGAGAAACTAGAAAAGAGACTGGACCCCTGAGAACATTAAGGAGTAGTAGGAAGTCATGAGCTGCCACCTTCCTGTCCTGTCATTTGAAAGAACCTGGAGAAAAAGAAATCATTATTATTAAAGCCATTAGTAATTTAGAATTTCTGCTCACATACTCAATTCTTGGATCCTTCTATTGTCTCTTGTATCAAATTCTGCTTCCCAAACCTCATGGTTTCTACTCTGTTGGTTGCTTCCCTTGTGTTGATAGAGCTCTGCCTCTTCATGAGAAAAGTGTGTAAAAAGGAAACCTGAGATTTTCAATTTTCATTAAAATAATGGTTCTGTTGCTACATCCAAAAATCAAAGTAACAGAGGCTTAAATAAAATAGATGCTGGTATCTCTCAGATAACACTCTCAGTATAAGCTAGCTGACTAATAGGGTGAACCCTGGCTTCTTCTTTCTTGTTATTAGTTCCATCCTCAACAAGTAGCACTTGATGGTCCTCTAATTTTGGCTGCTTCAGTTCCCTCCAATCACCTTACAATTTAGTCAGAAGGAAAGAAGTGGAAGCAAAAAGCAAGCTCCTTTCTCTTTAGGACATAACTCAGAAGTTATATGCTTCACTCCTAATAGCTCTGGAGGGAAAGTCTGGAGTAACCTCTAATTGACACAAATATGGACATGTGTTCATCCTTAGACCATTGACAGGACCAGAGAGAACAGTCATGTTCTCACCCTTTGTAGCTAGAGAAAACAAGAGCATTGCCATGCAGAATGCGTGAAATAAACTTCCCCCACCAAGAGTGGTTCTGTTACCCAAAGAATGGGCAGAAATAACGGACTTTCACTATAATGCTTAAAATAGATTTTCTGGGAATACAAACGTTATTGCCCAGTGAAAGCTTAAAGATCCCTCTTTCTATGCTATGGGAGGAAAAAGAAGTCTTCACTTCATAGTTGAACGTACAGATCCATAAGTTTATAGAGTTTATTAGTAGGCCCAATTTCAAAGCAGGTCAATCTTTCCCTAGCACCCATATTATTATCCCCATATCTCTCAACCTCCCAAAATAAGCAATACCGTGTGGTCTTTCTTTGCATATTAGCTTTATTTTTATTTATTGTAATCAATTATTTTTAAAGCTTAGGCCATTGCCCAGAGCAATTCTCTAATAGATATACCACTGTTCCTTCAAAATAGAAGCAGGCCAGTGTCACTGGCTATAGAATATCTTTCTAGACATCAAAGTCTGTCTTCACATTACCTTGCAATACAGTGAGGTATCAAGGTCCACCCTGGGCCCAAGGTACACCCTGGGCAGGAGCCCTGAAGGGACCATCACATGGAACAGTCCCTCAGCTTTTCTGCAAGGTCCAGAGGCTGCCCACAGGACAATGCACAGTGCCATTTCAGATTGTTCCTCCTAGTCATACAGTTCCCTAGGTTGGGCTAGCCCGAGACAGCAAGCAATAATCTCAGCATGTAGAACCATATCCTTGTGACTCTGTGCTGGCTGCTGCTCTGTCTAAATGCTGTGGCTTTTAGGGCATGCACTTAGATTTCTCAGGCATGTTGCTGATGATGCAGAAATTCCAAATACTGTGAAGCTTTCAAAGCACTTACTGTTAAGAGAGTGTCTGTGTCTAGTTTTTGAATTCCGTCTATCTGGAATTCTGAAAACTGAGCATCCATTCTTCAGGGCTGGCAGTAACCTTACATCATCAACAGCACATATTCACTGGAAGTCTTATGCCTGGGACTGTGGGCAGCTACATGATGAAACTGGGTCTTCCCTAGAATCTGTCTCACTCTGTGATCACTTAGTTCATTCTAGAATATATCTCCCGGCCCCCATCATGAAAAAAAACAAAAACAAAAACATTGAACCTTGGCTAACCAGCTTTTGGCAAAATGATTGCCAAATTTTAATAGACTGGGATAGTAAGAGGCACAACATGTTCTGGGGTGCTGAGGCATTGAGGTGGCATGTATATGAGATTAGTAGAAATTCTGGAAAGAATGTATTGAATGTGTGCTATGTGTCAGACATTGTTCAGCCATGAACTATTAAGGTCAGATCCCCTGGGAAGCAGACTAGGGGACAGAGGGTCAATGAGAAATGATCATAGCACCATCCAGAGGAAGAAAACAGACTTGGGCAGAGGAAGAAGTGGGTTGATGGTCTAGTTGCAACAGAGGCCTTATGCTGATCCTCCTGAGTCTCTGGAGCTCAGAATTATCCTAAATGGGAGGCATGGGGAAAGGTCTTCATGCCCTCCACACACACATTTGATTTAGTCATTGGCAGCCATTGACTTTAGAGAAAGGCCATAATTTGGGGTGACTGAGTCCCTTCAACTGAAAGCAATTTCTGGAAGAGGCTCAGCATTGAAGAGTCAACAGGCAGACTCTGGCACCAGGGGTAGGAGGGGAGGTGCTTTGGTCCTGAAAAGGTGACCTGGGAAGCACAGTACAGCATCCACTAGATTGTACTACTTCAACTACAATCTTATAAAGTAGTTGTTACAATCATCATTTTAATTTTTTATTTAATTGTATTTGACAACATTTTTAGTCCCCAGAGTAGTTCCCACCACCATTTCACCAATGCACCATCACATCAGACCCTTGTGCTCTTTATGCCCCCCTCCTCCCCGTCTTTGCCCTCCCCTCCCTCTGCTCCCCCACCCCATGTTTCCTTTGCTCTTGTTGAGTTTGTTTGTTTGTTTGTTTTTGGTTGTAATTGCCCATTTCCTTGAGCTTTCTCTTGTTTTTTTGTTTTCTTCTTTTTTATTTTTTGTTGTAGTTGTTGTTCTTTCACATTCCTCCTAAAAGTGAAGCCATCCCATGTGAAAGTACAACAACAACAACAACAACAAAATGAAGAGTAAGCTCAAGGAAATGGGCAATTACAACCAAAAACAAACAAACAAACAAAAGAAAGAAAAAAATCTCAAATTATGTCAAATATAATTAAATAAAAAACAAAAAAAAAGATAAATTCATGCTATTTGCAGCAACATGGATAGAGCTAAAAGGGATTATGCTTGATGAAATAGGTCAGAAGGATAAAAAAATATTGGATGGTTTCACTTATAGGAAGAATATAGGGAAACCAAATAAGGGATCAGGAGACAAAACAATAAATAAAAAATAAAATTAACAGACAGCTATAAATCAGATAGATTCTGCAAGGGAGGGGGAGGGAAAGAGGTCAAAACAGGGGAGGAGAGAGCAAAGAGGATGATGCAAGGGTGAAATTGGTGGTGGAAATTCTATGGGGCCCAGACCTGATAGGAGAAAGCAAACATTGTACAAATATGAACAGTGATGTAAAATAAAATATATAAACATACAGATTTATATCTAAATATATATAAATTATATAAAAATTTTAAAAAGTGAAGCCATCTGATATTTTTCTCTTGCCTTCTGACTTGTTTCACTGAGTATAATTCCTTCTAGCTCCATCCATGTTTCTATAAATAGTCCCAGTTTATCATTTTTGATTGCTGAATAGTATTCCATTGTGTATATGTACCCCATCTTCCTGATCCAGTCATCTACTTTTGGGCATTTGGGTTGTAATCATTTTAAAACAAGGAAACTGTCTCAGAGTTTCCCTAGCCTGTCGAGATTCACATAGACAGGTTCGTCCAGATCAGATTGATGGAAACAACCATATGCCTTCTACCACTATCACCCTGCCTTAGAATAGAAGCAAAGGGGAACAGAGGGAGGAGATGGAGTAATGCTGGAGCCAACCTCACTTGGCAGTTTTATCAGATATGGACTAGGAGATGCAGGCAAAGTGGTAAAATGCACTCTAGTGCTATCCTGGCTGGCCTTGAATCTCACCATTTCACTTCTCTGAACCTACATTTCCTCATTTATAAAATGAAGATAATACCAATGTGTACAACCTATCGTACTTCAATATGTACTTCAGTCTAAATGAAAAAATAACTGTAGTAAATGCCAAGAGTCTAGCACTGTACCAGGTCCATACTTGTGAATATTAACTATTAGAACATTTTCATTTATGGTAACATTTGACAGTGAAGGAAATGTTCTCTTTAGGGCTCTTTTGAATGTTGGACACCATATCCAGAGAATGACTCCCCTCTGTGGGAATAGTATGGAAGGTCTCATCACGAATGAACAGATTGCTACTATAGATTGCTACTCGGATCTATGTATTTTAGGAATTCAATTTTTTAGATGGTAGGGGTAACTCCAGAAATCTGAAAGCAGCCTAGTGCCAAACACATAATCTTGGAGGCAGAATCAATAAAAGAACCAGTCTTTTTGGTCAGTCTTTTTTCTTGGGTTTCTCTGATAAGAATTGGTTTGAACCAATTTGGTCCAGTCAGTACCAGTTTAAATGGTTTTATTTGGTCAGAAACACTTTCAACCAGTTTTATGTAGGTCAGAACCAGTTTGAATCATTTTGAACTAGTCAGAATAGGTTTCATGTTTTTTCCATTAGGACTGGTTTGAACAAATTTTAACCAACTGGCAAAGCCAAAACCAGTTTTATCTTGTTTATTCCAGTCAGGACAGGTTGACCCAATTTTTTCTCATCAGAACTGGTTTAAATTGGTTTTAACCAGCCAGAACCTGTCAGAATTGACTTGAAATGATTTTATCCAGTCACAATTGGATAAACCTAAAACCTATTAGATCAGAACCTGTTTCAACTGGTTTCAAATGGTCAGAACAGAAATAAAAAAGCCCCATATTCATAAAAACCAGACAATATATCCTATAGTTGTTATGGCAGTTTCCCAGAGAAATCAAATGGCACTCAGGGAAGTGGAGAGAGAGATTTAATCATTACATCAGTGGGATAGCTCCCAAAAGTCTGAGCCCAGAACAGCAGACATGGCAGGGTTTTTAATACAGGTTGTATGGGAAATTTGTCACCCCATCCATTACAGCAGAAGTATTCTTTATTGTTTGGGACAGGCATTTGGGAAGGGTCAAGGTAGCCCTTTCTCAGACTCCTTCCATGAACAAGCAGTGCACCCAGCAACCTGTCCACTTCAACAAGCAGTGGAATCTAAGCAGCAGACTCTCAGCAGCAAACTTAGCAACTTCCAGCCTTCCTGCTTCGCAATGAAATGAGTCCCATGGAAGGGATATGGGTGCTGTGGGAAATCAGGAAAAGCATTCTTTTCTCAAGTTGGTGCTCCAGCTCAGCTCTACTCTTTATTATCATGGAGAAGTCAGGCTGAATATTACTGAATTTGATTTTTCAAGAGCTACGGAAAATTCAGACTTTTAAAATACAAACTGTTGATTTTTAAATGTATGTTACTAAATCAAATTCTCTTAAAGTATTTTTCAGGTCAAATAAAACATAGAAGCTTAGCCCTCTAGGTTTCACTTGTGACTTAGACCTTCATAAATAAAGGCCATATGACTCTTCCCAAAGGGTAAAAGAAATCTAAGCTTCAGAACACAATGTTTGGGCTCCTTTGTTGCAAGAGATATGGGAAAATTCCTCTCATTCTTTGTTGATGAGCCCACAGCCTTGAACACAAGATACAGCTAATTTTGTAATCAAGTTATTTTGCCACATGATATTTTTCATAAATTGCCTGCTAAGTACTGCACTTTGTCTGGTATATGGTAAATGCTCAATGATCAAGGACATCATCATTTATATAATGGTGAATTTTCTCTTCCTCTATTGGATAGTCCAAGAGTAGAATAAATGGTACCCAGAAAATGGTGCAAGAGCCTCTACTCCTCATGTCAACTCAGTGTAGATACATAGTACCAAGCCTACAGGAACTGTTCAGAGACTTGTGACCCAATCTCCTTCTTTACCCTTAGTCCCTAGTAGCAGTTTTAGAATCTTCCACTGTCACACCAAAAGCAACAGTTTTTAGAGCTCACTAAGGCCCCCAGACTGATGGTCCCTATTCCCATTAGAAACCCAGTCCTTTTTGGGAGCAACTAGTTCATTTGTCCTCCTTCAGGTCTTGGCACCATTCTGCTTCTTGGATAATCCAACTCCAACATTTCTAGAAGTCTATGATATGGGGGTTCTAATCTCTTCTCCCCAAGAACATAAGCAGGACTGCCACCCAGGCTGCTTGGCAGAGTGGATAAAGGACCAAGAGAGAGAAATTCCTCTTACTTTTTAAAATATGTTTCCTTACTACAGGAAACATAGCAAAAATCAATTCCAACTGATCAAGCTACCACATTATCACATTAGGGAAATGCCCCTAAAATTCAGACTCTGAAGTCTGTGCAGGAATCAGAAATCACTGATCTTTGACTGCTATTAACAAAACTAACAAGTCAAGTAGTGCCCAGGAAGTAGAGTAATAGTATACCAAAGACACAGATAACAGAGACAAGGAATTATTTATATTGGGAAGCCACCAAGCTGGCTGCTCAAAATTTTGCTCTCCAGAATCTAGACAAAAATCTCTTGTGACAGAACTTCTAGCCTTGGGACAGAGAATTGCTCCCCGTGGGGCCCAGACAGTTTTGTTGCTTCATCCTCTCTGTGAACCTATGTGAAAGAGAGAAAGTCTTGCTCTCTCCATTCCAGTGCTTTCTCTGAAGTGTGACTTCTCTAAACATGACTGACACCCCTGTCCTTTGCAGAGAACTGTTCCACAGATAAAAAGAGAAAAATGACATGTGTTTTTAAATATAGGTAACATGCTTGTAAATTTGTATTTTGAAAAGTTAGAAATGCCCTTGAATAAACTGCCAACTCCTCACAGAACAGATAAAAGAAACTTTATTCTTTCCAGAACAAAAAGATCCTAGCTATTCTGTTAAAGCTCAAACAGCCTTGGAGTGTTATCTAAGAATTTGTTACACATTTCATAACTTTGTTAACTAGGAGTACTTTGATTAGATAGATAACTGTGATTCAGGATTATCACATTTATTTCAAAAGGTTTTAGAAACAACATGTAGTACCATATTTTGTAACTAGAGGTTCAAAGTGAACAGTTATTTTTTTTTATTATTTTGTATAGGCTACCCAGTGACTATGCTGCCCACAGTGAAATGCAAAAGGATAGTTTGATAACAAAGTGGTATGAGGTCAGCATATATAGTGCAATTATATTTCTATTCACATTGGGTCTGAAATTTGTAATAATAACAAGATTGATATTCTCCATACTATTTCTGTTCTAGCTCCAGAGACTCTATAGTCAACTTTTCAAATTTCAGAACCTAACATGTTAGAACAATGCTTTCCACTGGTTGTTAGACATTTCATTCTTAGGTTCACTTTCAAATTTCAGTCATTTTTGATAAATTCAATCACTTTCAATAAATTCAGTCATTCCATATATTATGAAAAAAATGGAAAATAAACATGTTCCATTTTTAAAATGCTTTCCAGACACTTTTGTGATATAATAATAAAAAGACATATAGAACACAAGCAGACCTAAGAAAACTATTAGATTCTTTAATTTTACAGATACAGAAACTAGGCCCAGCAGTCTATATAAATTGATCTATCCAAACTGATATTAATCACAGTTAAGCTTATTACAAAGAAATCTATTGGGGCCTCCCTGGTGGCACAAGGGGTTAAATTTCAGCATCATGAAGTTATCAGCAGTTATCAACTGTAGCACGAGTTTGATCCTAGGCCACGTTGCTAACCCACATGACATAGCAGACCTCACCTGTCTCACCTGCTGTTCCCCAGTCAATCTGCCTGTTCTGCTCCCACACTGTCTATGATGAATCTTCTCACTCCCAACAACTCTGGCCTACACCCTAGCTCTTGTATGCACAAATAAAAGAAATAAAAGTAGAAAAATAAAAAGAAGTCTATTGATAGTGCTTTCTTTTAGAAAGATGAATACTATAAATTTGTATCTTTGTGCAAGAATATCCTTCCTGGTATTGGGGATCAGTAGTACAGGTCTATATAATAACATAACTTAAAAATGGATACATTTTGATCTTATAATGTGAAGATCTGACTGTATAAAGTGACACAAGGGTCACCACAGAACATGGGTAGAGTTTCTACCCAGAAATGGGTAGAGTTGACCTAAGACTATAGTTCTCCATATCAGAATCATCTGGAACAGTGGTATTCACGGCTGTCTGTAACTCATCATGCCCTAAAGTAACTTTGTTTTTTTTTTTTAAAGTAACTTTCTATATAAGTTTATGTTGCTGAAAGATGCAATTTTCTGACATATTATAAACAGACATTGGCAAATAAAATTGTCACATCAAATCTAAATGTATCTAAAATAATATAAATATCACAATGGCTGGTTGTCATTAAGTATCATAATTAAAAACAAAAACAAATTCCTGAACAAATCTTTCTTTTGTATTCTAAAATTTTACAACTTTCTTTCCTCTAAACCTGCAATAGAATTTTATCTTATTAGGGTCTACTATTTCCTGTTTAAAAGGTTTTTTTTAAAAATCACTCTCTCATACAAAAATATTAATATAAATCGAGTCTGCAAATTGTATCTCATTTTCTGTGTCTATAATAGTCTTCTGACCAGAAAATTGTCTTCTGATTTGCTCCATCATTATAATCCCTATAATTAGATGCCTTATACTTATTCCTATAATCACAAATTCTATAATTCTTATAATAGTCCTTAATATAATACAATATTTGATTAAATATCACTAAACATTTAAAGTGTTTTTACTAGAAATGTGTCCCTCTTAATGAGATTAGAATTTCATTTTTTTCAATTAGCTCATGATTTATGGATTAATATGACTTATTGCTAGAATATAAGAAATTTATGTCACTTCTATTCCTGTTTCTTTAAATATATGTAAACATGCAGAACTCTTGTTGCATTTTCAGAAGGAATTTTGTTGTCATAATGTCAATCAAGTTTGAATTACTTCAAAATTAATTTAAAAAATCATAAAACATCAAGATGATGTTTAGTGATTGATCAACTGAACTAGCTTCTCCTTCAGAAGGATGAAAGCATCAAATTGGAAATTGGCTAATTTTCAAAAGTTTGTTAGTCACTAGAGTCACTGACTTTCCCCCTTTCTGTAAAATCTACCAGAAGGACCTTCTCATGTCTCACTAAGTAGCCATTCATTATTAGTTGCTACTCTTTCATGTAAATGCATCATGTTTAATTCTTTAAATTTAGAGTTAGGAAAACTAAGTCAAGCATAACTTCATTACATGTTAGCCAATTCAATTTTTTTGTCAGTAATTGTTTTTAATCAATAGGTACTTTTAAATATATTTTTGTCAAAACTTGGGGTTATGGGTATAGTATGTTCAGCTATGGAAAATATCTGCCAAATAACCTAAAGAGCTAGTTCTCTTTGTCAAACCAGTTCTTTTTTTTTTACTTTCACAAAAAACCTGCCTTTATATTTCAAGTCAAATAATATGTTAATTCATATTTCAAAACATTACAAAAACACTGAGAAATATCTTCAGAAAAATATCATATATGATTATTTAAAAAGATTAAATTGATATAATTGTAATATAATTATGTTATTAAAACACAATAGGAATATAAACCAATTTGCTGTTTTCCTTTACTTGGTTTGTAAAAGTGTAATAAAATATGTTACTAAATGTTTAGGTTATTTGTGAAATCATATCATATTCTTATGGTAAATTTAATGGTATCATACTGTCATGAAAGCAATTTGGAACAGCCAAAATGAGTACTGGCCGATACTGATATGGAGCCAGCTTTTTACAAGAGGAATCTTAAGTTCCTTAATCATTAATTATAGAATCTTAATTTCCAGGAAGATTCTATAAGAGCTAATGAAATAGTTATTTTTAAAACTGAAGGATGAGACAGTCTGACAGTTCACATAGTAATCAAAGATCCTGAAAAAGATAACAGAGACATCAAATCCCTGACTAAAGGGGGTAATGATGAATTTAGTGATAGGGTCTAGTACAAAGAAGGTCAAATCTGGCTGGATAAGAAGGCTGTGGTGGGGAGAGCCAGAGGTTTTTACCATATGTTGGCAAGGTCACCACAATAATAGGTTACTTTCCAAAATTCAGGTATGCTCTTTGGTAGTAAGGGGAATATATGTGTTATTAAAATGTGAATCCTAAAATGAGAAGCAATTCCTAGAACCAGATTGAAATAGGTCATATTGAAAAAGAGAAAATCTAATATATTGGAGACAATCTAATATATTGTTTCACTTTCTGTATAAAAGGAAACAATGTAGACATGTTTCATTTTGTCCAAATACATTATTCATCCCTCTCCAAAAATTATGACTTTTCATTTTCATCATTCCTTCTACATGCATTAGGCTTCATTTACCCATTACCTAGTTTCAACGATTAATATACTACTTTAAAATGCTAAAATACTTTAAAATGTTAAAAAAATAAAACAAATCCAAGATATTACATCATTTTACCTATTAATACTTAAGTATATATTCTGAGCACAATAGGACGTTTTTATATGTATGCCCAATAATCACATAAACAAAACTAGTAATAATTTCTTAATATTGTGTAATACCTAATCTGTACATGTTTTTACTTCTTTGAATATTTTTTAAATGTCTTTTCACACTGTCCTGAGGTTCAACAAAGATTCCATTACATTTGCTTATTAAGTCTTAATCTATAACATTTTATCCTTCATCACCCAGTTCTATCATTTACTTGTTAAAGAAACTGGGTCAAAACCCACTTCAGGTGGTTTTCTTTTTCTCTCTCCAATTTCTATCTCTTTTACTCTTTTATTCTACTTGCTGGGAGATTTCCTCAGCTTATCTTCTATTCTACATTTTATTGATAAAGAAATCTAAATTCCACATGTTGTCTATTTTATTTATCATAACTTGTTCATTTTCATGATATACCATCTTCTATCTTCCCTTCTCTTCCCTTCCCTCCTTCTGGCATTCTTTCTATTTGCTCTGTATTTCTTTGTTTCTGTCTATTTGCTTTGATGTTTGTCTTTCTTGTTGGAAGCTTTCTTCAAATATCTGTTAATCCCTGGCTATCTGTCTTTCATATTTAGGAACAAGGTTCTCAGAAGCTGATTGTGCATGGGTACGGCTTCTTTGACTTGTGTGCTCACTACAGGGAGAGTGAGCAGGGACCTAGCCTTTATTTTGTTGTTGAGAGATCTTCAAATATCAGTAATTCATGGCTTTTCAATTTAGCTCCTGAACTCTCTAATCTTCCATCTGGGATTTATAAATTCAGCTGTCAATGTCTGGGGAGTTGTTTTACTATCAACTACTCAGTGTCTACTTTGGTTTCTTGTTTGCAGTATGGCATTTCATCCCATTTCAGCTGCGCCTGCTGTTCCTGGGGCTAAAGCCTTTGTAAATCAACCTCTCCATCAAGTGAAACTTCTGCTGGGATGTAGGAGGAAGAGGCTGTAAGCTGCTCTGAGAGCTAGGGAGGCCATCTAGAGGTCTAATTCTTCTTCTACTGATTTTTCAACTGATCTCCAATGTTTTTCAGGCCCCCTTGTCTCCTGCCTTAGAGGCCTGAAATCTTCTATTCCTGGAATTTTCAGAGGCTCAGTGGAACGAGTCTGCTTATTCTTTATTGACTTTCTTCCTTGCAACCACTTAAGCATTCAGTTTCCTCTGTTAATAGTTCTCCCTTATCCAGCTGTTTCTAGTTTCCTAACTGTTATAGTCATCTTTATTTCTATGGTCTTTATACTATTGTGTGTGTTGTCTGTGTGTGTATTCTTTAAGCTTTATGCTTTTTTAAAATTCTTTTACTACCCATTTACTGGGATTTCAGAAGGGAAATTAAGGCAAACATGTATGCTGAATCTCTTGTGTTACTAAAAATCACTTATATTGCTTTTTGAAAACATTTCATTTTGAAGTAATTGCAGGAAGTTACAAAAATAATAGAGATGTTTCATGTAGACAGCTTCATACAGCTTCCCTGAATGGCTAAAATCTTACTTAACTATATAGTACAATATCAAAGTCAGGAAGTGACACTGGTAGACGCTATATACATTATTCAGATTTCATCAGTGTTATATGCAAACATGTGTGTACATGTGCATATAGCTCTGTACAAATTTATCACAAGTAGATTTCATGTAATCATCAGCACAGTTGAGGTACAGAATTCTATCACCTCAATCTCTCATGCTACACCTTTATAATTATACCCATTCCCACCCCCAACCCCTAGAAATCACTTATTTTTTTACCTCTATAATTTTATCATTTTGAAAATGTTAATCACATTTTCAAATGATAATGTAAATGAAAGTAAAGATAAAGTAAATGAAATCACATAATATATAACCTTCTGATGAGATTTTTTTTTTCATTCAGCAAAGTTCCCTTGATACCCTTCCATGTTGTATAAACACATAATTTGTCCTCTCTTGTTGCTGAATAGCATTCCATGTTTGGATATACTACAGTTTGTCTAACCATTTGCCCTACTGAAGGGCATTTTAATTACTTCCAGTTTGGGGCTACTAAAAGCACATGCATTGCTTTTTTAATGAACATAAAACATATATACAACATCATATTCAAAGAAACACACAAAGATGATGCCATCTTTACTCTTTTAAGAGAGAGGGGAAATTTTGTTTCCATCATGCTTAGTCACTGGTAAGTTCTTGGTCTGAATGAATTTCCCTTTACTCACCTCCCAACATGAACTGTGTCATCCTTTAATAAGAGCACATCTCTGCTGGGGGTGGGAAGCAGACATGGTCATGTTTGAGTTGGTTAGCCAGTCATGTTACACACTTTGCAAGATCATGCTCTGTTATATTATCAGAAGTTAAAGTCCCTAAAGCCATTCTCCATAATGATGTGATCAGTTACAACTGAATTATAGTTGATTTATCCAACACATTTCTCACTGTTAACAGATTAGTTCAATTGTTTGGAATTTAATCTTTTTTTACAAAGAATGTCCAACCACACAGGAAACTTAGTAGATGATATTAAAACATTCTTTGTAATTTTAGGCAAAGATATTTCATTTAATAGTGTTTCTCAGAATAAAAAACTTTTTTAAATGGTTCATGTGTTCATTAAGCACATAAAATGAGCCAGATACTATTTTAAGTACTGGGGAACTCCCAAAATACCTCCCCCGAAAAGAACACGGTTATTGCCCTCATGAAGCTTATATTTTAATGGCAGAGACAAAGTAATCAAACAATCACTAGTAAGTATGAAGTTACAATTGGGATAAATTCTATATGGGTGAGGCACACAGGATATGAAACTATATAATGAGAGATTTAATCTAGTTGCTACTGGCGTGGAAGGGAAGGCAGAGATCAGGGAAGGCTTCCCTATGAAAGAGAAAGTTGACCTGAGATTCAGGGGAACAAAGCCCAAACAAGGGGAGTAATATAGGGAGTCAATTACAAGGATTTAAGAAGGAAACAGGATGATGCGGTAACTCAGAGATTAGCAATATCAGGAAGCTGCAGCCACCCCCAGGGCTTGGGGTGATATAGTATAGAGCCCAGAAATCAGGTTAGTGATGAGAGCTGGGAACGCAAAGGAAAAGGTTCTGTGCAGACACTAAAATCTTCCATTCCTTTCCATTGGCCAAATGGCTAGAAGTCAATGGGGAAGAAAGCCATAAAGTGTATATGCGTCAGTCCTCTACTATTTATTTTTAAAAATTTATTTATTTATGCATACAAGCACTGGGGTACAGGCCAGAGGTGCGGGGAGGTGAGAGAATCCACCAGACAGAGCAGGGAGCAGAACAGGCAGATGGACTGAAACGCACTGCTGAGGGGAGCAGCGGGCCAGACAGGAGAGGTCTGCCTGCGCCATGTGAGTCACCTCCCCAGCCGGCAGCAGGGATCGAACTCGTGCTACAGTGGCTGCAGTGGCTGCGGTGGCTGCAGTGGCTGCGGAGGCTGCGGTGGCTGCGGAGGCTGCGGTTTGCTTCATAGTGCGTTGCTTAACCCACTGCGCCACCAGGGAGGGCCCCAGTCCTCTACTATTTAGAATAGGAGAGAAGTGGAAAAAAGATATGAGTAAATGGATGGCGCAAAGCCAATTGGGCAAAGATGGGGTGGGGAGAGAGGTGGAGGAAGCAGAAGGAGATAGGCAGATGGTGACATATACAGAGGCCCTGTGGCTAGAGAGAACACTGTATAACTGACTTGGCAGAAGGCAGAAAGCAGGATGAAGTTGAGAGGAAGTAGGGCCTGACCATGCAGGTACAGCGAGCTATGTTAAAATTTTGAACTTTAATGGAAAACCAATGAGATGCCAATAAAGATTTTTAAGCAAAGGAGTTATTGTCATTGACAACCATACTTGAAATAAATAATTATCAGCTATCTTGCAGAGCTGAATGTATGTGCTATCAATAGGAAAATCTTATGAACACTAAGAACTGGTAAGACAAAAAACAAAGCTACCAATGGACCCACTGATTACAGTAGAGGAAATCAAATCAAATTACAGATAGACTGAGAATGGGAAGCACAGAACATGATTCTCCAGATCTAACTGAAGACCTCTCGAACAATGGTTGTAGCACTTTTGAGTACCTACTATGTGCTAGGGTGTAGCGGCAGGATGGAAGGTGGCACTAGAGGCAGGGTTCGGGATGGTTCTGGGCAGACGGGTCAAGGAAGGAGAGTCTCGGAGCCCTAGGTGGCTTTTCATACTTTATTTAGTAGAGGTGGCCAGGTACATAGCAGGCAGGGGGGTTGGGGGGGCCGGGAGGCTGGCAGGCTGGCAGCCCTCCCAGCCCCCAGAGCATCTCACCCTCTCGGCTGCTTCTTCTCTCTCTGCTGCTGCTGTTGTCTGTTCTCTCGCTGTTCTGTCTGTGGGTCCTCGCTGTTCTCACAGTTCTGGTGTCCTCATGACGCCGCCCATTTATGCCTGTGTTCAACTCAGGTGCGCCCACTTGCGCATAGCCCACCCTGGAGTGCTCACAGCACCTCAGGTGTCCATCGTCAATGGTGGGAGGGTGGAAATACCTGATCAACCTTTACCCTACATAGGGTAAGGGCGCAGGAAAAAGAGGAGAAGTAAAAGTTTTTTTAATGCTCCCATCTGCTTAGTGACACAGGATACACTGCCCCACTCTGGCTCCCACCTTCCATCTTTCTCTCATTTAATTTTTACAATGATCCTATGAAATCAGTATTATCACCCCTGAGTGACAGATGCAAAATCAGAGGCTCATAGTAGTATTCTAGGTCACCAGTTAGGAAATAAAAAAGTCAGGACAAGAACTCAACTATCCTTGATTTCAAAGCTGTGGTTGGTAAAGTCAGCCCCTTCTCAGACTTTTGGTTTTCACCAGTCAGTAATCTACCAATAGCACTGAGGAAATATCAAGGTGTTAAAATATGGCTTCCTACACAAAGCAAAGCTTCCTGCTGTCCTATTTTTTGGGTAAAGCACAGTGGTTGATAGATACTACACAAAAACACAACACCCAGGTGGTTGTCTTTTCCCTAATTCAAATGGGACAACATAATTTATCAATAGAATAAAATAATGACCATTTCTGAAGAAGGATGATCATTGGCTTCTTTGAAAAAGCAGTAGTAGAAAGAACTCCCAGACAAGGATCAAAACGCAGAGCATCAAAGACCAACATGTTATATAGACCTGGAAAAATTACCACAAAGCCAAACATCTTGGAGAATTTCTAGAGCCTCCTCTGTCCTCCCTGTCTTTCAGACAAGTACTTGGCAATTTGACTAGCTGTCAGACAGTTGGAGAGGTGGAGCAGAGGAACCCTTTACAGGGTAAGAGAATTGAGTATCCACATGCTGAGGGAGGACCAGATTGATGACTGAATTCTGGAGTTAGAGGAGCTTTGAAGTCTAATGTAGTGGAAAAACATAAGTAGACAGCAGAGGTTGATGAAGGGTGGGCCCTAAGCCTCCATTGTTTGAGGCTTACTTTGTGGGCTACCAGGTAGACTACTTGATGTATAGGCTAAGGATTGCACTGTATACTTCTAGTCTGAACCAGTGATTTTTAAATTAAAGCAGTGAAAGATTTTCTCTAAAGGGAGCCTGAAGTTGAAGAATAAACAATCAAAACAAGTCAAGAGGAATCACTTTAGTAGAAGGGTAAGGACCCAAGGTCCTGCCAGGTTGGACCTGCTTCCCCCTTCACAAGCCTCCTGGTGGTCCCATATGTGAATTGTGAGGCAAAAAAAGAACTCACAAATATAGTCATAATTGTCTCAATTGAGAAGTTAGATTTGAACCCCAATTTTTAAGTACACAATTAACCTGCATGTCTCAGGTCTCCACTGGATAGAATCTAAAAAGGGAAACTTTGAATTAGCACACGAATAATCATTTTCAGTCTGCTCTCCAGGCAGTCCCCCTTGGCCTCTGTAATTTAACTAACCTTTTCCTTGGGGCCAAACAGCTAAACATGAACCAGGTGGGCTTAAATGCATAAACCAATTCAGAGTTTACTGTCCAAAGATGAAAGAGAAAAGTCAGACAGCATCTTCTGCTCATCCATTTAAGATCCTCAAGAGCAGAACTCAGCCTCATCCTCTCCTGCTACAAATACACAGAGAAGAGGCCAGCCCAGAATAACTTCAAACAGAGCGATGCTGTGGCCTTCTCAAACAAATTATACCAAAACAAGCCAAAACGAAGGCAACTGTCTTTACCAGTTTCATAAATAATTGCTTGGGAACTATTCCTTTTCAGACCTAATTATAAAGTCAGTTTTGAATTACAGAACAAGACTGTATGAAAGCCAGTGTTCAATAAGCAGAACAAACAAACACGCAAAGACACAATGCAGTGAGCTTTTCCCCGGGGGGCTGCTGCCAGGGACTGCAGAAATGGCTCTCTTTCACCACGTCTGGGGTGCCCTGGAAAACTTCATGCCTCTCCAGAAGGACAGCTCCTAAACCTTGACACCCCTTGACAAAGCGCTCCTGTTATAAACAAACTACATTTCCCAAAATTCTCTTTGTTCCAGCCTGGGGCCCTATTTTAAGCCACTCTGTAATTGTCAAAAAAAAAAAAAAAAGTAGATATGTTTAAATGTGACAACCTTTTGACACACAGAGTTGACTCAGCTTATTTCATATCTTATCACCAGTGCCCTTGGACATGTTTTTAAAAACAGAAATACCAAACTGTTAGACTATAGCAGAATCAACAAAGCATAACAGAGGAAAGGTCCTGTGCTATTTACTCTCAGTGTATATATTATGCTTCACTCAAACATTAGCCAGCATTGAAACCACCTGAAGGGCTTGTTACAACACAGAGTGTTCTACCCCGACTCCCACAAACTGATTCAGCACATCTGGAGGGGGTCTCAAGCACAGGCATTTCTGTTTGTGACAACATGGATAGACTTTGAGGGGATTATGCTAAGTGAAATAAATCAGAAGGAGAAAGACAAATACAATGTGATTTTACTCATGTGTGGAAAATAAAGAAAAGAAAAAGCAAACAAACAAAAACAAAACCTTAGACTGTAACAACACAATAGTGGTTACCAGAGGAGGAGGGGTAAGGAAAGGTGTGGGGGTGCATGCCCCCCACCAACTATACAGTGTTGTAAACTGTTTTTTTTCAAATGGGCATTTCTAATCGGTCCCCAGGTGTTGCCAGTGCTGCTGCTCCTGGATCATAAGTTAAGAACTGCTGATTCAGGGCTTCCCTGGTGGCGCAGTGGGTTAAGCAACGCACCATGAAGCAGACCGCAGCCACTGCAGCACGAGTTCGATCCCTGCTGCTGGCCAGGGAGAGGACCCAC